>OX579658.1:8767341-8955321 GCA_951230895.1 Carpatolechia fugitivella
GCCCCGCAAGCGAGACGAGCTCGTTGCCTACTGTGGCGAGTGGGAAAGTTTAGCCCAGGATCGGGATAAGTGGAAAGAGGCGAGGGAGGCCTTTGCCTTACAGTGGGACACCTCAGGCTAATAATAAATAAAATATAAGATTTTCGCCCGTATCCTGTGTCAGTGTACAAACTATCTCCATTCTAAATTTCTTAAAAATCCGTTCAGTAGTTAAGGCGTAAAAGCGAAACAAACATCCAAACTTTCACATTTATATAATATTAGTGATTAATTAATTGTTATATATTAGTGTAACGTTAGTTTGATTTATTAATTTGAACTTGATTGCAATCGTTACATAAGCACATTTCAAAATAAGCTTCATTAAAAATCCTTTTTAAACACAAGCTTTTAAAGCCGCGGAGTGGAGTATCCTTGTGAGCAGACGAACTTCAGAGAGATGTCACTTTATTTTTTGAGATATTCTCAGCAAGCCCTTTCATTTGATACCCATATTGTAGGAAAGCATGACGAGGTTATGTTGTGTATTTGAGGAGGTCCTATGGCCACCTCCTGGCTCCGTCATGAGACCCTGAAAATCACGTATGACTAAAGATCTTGTCATGACAAATCCAACTAGCTCTCACACGAATAGGTTATGTTGTGTATTTGTGGAGTTCCTGTGGCCACCTTCTGGTTCCATCATGAGACCCTGGACATCACGTATGACTAAAGATCTTGTTAAGACAAATCCAATGTGCCCAAACACGACTAGATTGTGTTGTGTATTTAAGGAGTTCCTATGGCCACCTTCCGGCTCCACCATGAGACCTTGAACATCACGTATGACTAAAGATCTTGTTACTTCAAATCCAACGAGCCCAAACACGACTAGGTTGTGTTATGTATTAGAGGAGTGCCCATGGCCACTTTCCGTCTCCATCATCAGACCAACTCCATGGTCCCATAATATTGCATTGTCATCGCGGTCACATAAGTGTACCAAATTTCAGCAAAATCGAATGGCAGCAAGTGCTTCAAAATTGAGTTGCAAGATTCCACCCGAACATACATACATACAGTGCAAGTTAAAAGGGCGCACACTATGAGAGAAAGTAATTCCTGGGGAGCTGCAGGACGTGCTGTTGTAATTGGTCTCAGGTGTTCGCCAATCTTCTTCCACTCCCACTCGAGCGGATTCTTCTCCACATTCAGCCACTGCTGCACCTGGTGGTAGGTTCTAAATGAATGCGGCCTGGAAGCTGCTGAAGTGGGGGAAAGCGGAGCGTTGAAGTTGGGTTTCCAAAATTTCTACATAGCTCTTCACTGCAGCTGACTGCGTAATCTCTTCAGAAGATGCATTACCACGCTTGAAAGTAGAATAGACAGAATTAAGCTCATCTTTATCTACACTGAGAAAGCATCACTAGTTTTCAAACAATTTGTAGCTGGAATAATACTTTTACGTCAGAATTTTTACAACGCCAAATGATATCAGGCTTATTAATAGCAACATGCTTTCCGAAGTACGGAAACACTGTAATGTTATAGAGGACGACAAACATACGGTACACTATTTGCACTCCCTAAGCCAGATGAGATTGCTATTTTAGCAATAAGGCTGCCTCTTGCCTCTTCAGTTAATATATTTTCTATAGTAAGATTATAAACTGATTGTGCAAGGAAATGTTTGTGAACCTTCATTTTTATGAAAGAAGCTAAACTACGTACAGTGATGTAATTTTTTGGTAAACCATTCCATAGATGAATTAAAGATATAATAATAATAATATCTTTATTTCAGGCCATAGCCAGCCCATAGAGTAAACAAAATAAACGTAAAGAGTAAAAATGTAAAAATAAAAAGTATATAAAACAAACACAAAACAACACCATCAATAAAACAATATCAATTCTCTTTATCTAAGAGCGTCATTCCCAGCCTTATGCATCTTGGTCCAATGCTTAAAAAAGTCATTATTTATGTCATCAACAATATTACGTAATATGGAGTTCTGACTTTCACGGATCCGATTCCAAAAGGAAGCACATCGGGAACGCAGAATGGCAAAAAAGTCAGAGACTCCATTGTCGCAGAAAATTTCTTTAGCGCTACAACAGCGAGGCAGTCTGAGCAAGGTGCGAAAGGCGTCGTTATATTGTACACGAAGTAAGTACATTAAAAAATCGTTTGGTATATTTTACCCAAAGTTGGCAAGTACACATTGTCTGGCAATAGGCCTTAAATAGAGTCACTTTGACGTCCTCCGAGCACCTTGCGAAACGCCTAGCAAGCATGTTGCAGCGCACAGCGAGAGCCCTCCGTTCTCTCTCCATGTCCTCCTCGTCGTCTAGCCTCTCATTCAAAATATGGCCCAGGTATTAAAATTTTCTTACAACCTGAGTAAACACTGGTGGCACGTTTTCCGTACCTGTTCCCCTCCGAAAGACAGTCTTCGATACATATAGATGCTGCATTATAAAATATATTGTGTACTTACTGTTCATCAATAGGTACGTATTATTTCATTTTGTGATAATAATATGCTTAACATAATGGATTAACCTAATGGCATCAAGGGTATTGTCTTTTTGATATTTACATGATAACAGAAACCGGAAGGATAGGTCAGTTCAGTAGGTACCTACTCGTCGACCACAGTATAGAAAGAAATATGAATAATATGTAAATTAGCTATGTAGGTAGATAGGTACAGAAATTTACCTATGACTCTTTATTTAGGATAGTAAATAGGTACTACACTACACAGCACAACCAGCCGACTGCTTGTAAAACAAGAGTATCTACCTACCTATTTGGAAACACCTCAATATTAGTGAGTTATTTTTTGTGTTTCAGATATTCCAAGCTCACGGTGATTGTGACCCTGTCGTTCCTTTCAAGTGGGGTCAAATGACCGCGTCATTTCTGAAGACATTCATGAAAAACTGTGAGTTCACTACATATCAGGGACTGTCACACAGTTCTTCGGATGCTGAACTTAAGGACATGCGAGCTTTCATAGAGAGAACTTTGCCGGCCGTTCAATGAAATTGTATTAACATCGTTCTCAAGAAGAGAAACTTCTTAAAAAATGATCTTTATTTATAAAACTATGAAATGCTAAATTGATTTACCCAAGTCAATAAAATTTACGATTCTCGATTCAAATAAGTAGGCAACAATCACAGTAGGTATTTATTTTCCCACTTAATAATGAGATAAGGACATTCATATTAAAAGATAGTTAAACATTATTTTTTTTATTATTATAAATATAGTAGATTTAAATATACGTAATAAAGTTCTTTATTAACAACAAAGTTTTCTTTTATAATTATTTCCCTTTTTAACCGACTTCAATAAAAGGAGGTTCTGAATTCATTCGATAAAATGTGCCTTAGGGATAGATTCATATAAATTTTGTTAAAATCTGATGATGGAATAAGAGACAAAAAGCTGAAACTCCTCAACTAGTATACATGCATCGCGATACCGTTATTGTATTGGAAATCACAAATAATTTAGCTTCTATGGCCGAGTGTTTTACTCTCTTTACGGAGGCTCCGGGTTCGAATCCCGGTGGAGACACAGTTAAACGAAAATGTCCTTGTGAAACTTTCTCCAGTTTAGTTAGGACATTGCCTGAATCACCTGATTGTCTAAAAAGAAAGATGATTCCGTGCTTCGGAAGGCACTTAATAGCGTAAGATTATTAGGCAAAATTTGAGCATAAAAGTAAAATACAACATGACCAGCTGAATTTTGGTGACTCTGTAACTATATATCAATAATTATCTAAAACTCCCCGGTCCTCCTCCGCTTGCGTCCTGAGATATCAGGGTGTTAAGATTTTTTTTATTAAATTGATCTTTGTAACAAGCAATCTTTTTTAAGGGAACTTCAATCAATAAAAAAGTGTAAAAGAGAGCACAAAAAAATGTCATCATCATCTCAGCCAGAAGACGGGCGTCCTCCATAGTTTTCCAACGTGAACGGTCCTTTGCTACTTGCATCCACCGACGCCGCCCAGCAACTTTCATCAAGTCATCTATCCATGTTGTGGGACGCCGTCCAACACTACGCTTGCACCTTCCAGTCCGTGCGTCGTGGTTGCCATTCGAGAACCTTTCTTCCCCAGTAGTTATCCAGTTATATTAGCTGTTATAGTTCGTCCAGCTATATTAGCTGGGTATTTAAGGTGAATAGTTATATGGGAAGCTTGCAAAATTCTAACGGAGGAAACCGCTTTGCTTAGCGTGCCTGAAACCGCTTTGCTTAGCGTGCCTTGTGGTCATCTGAGCTGAATTAGCCCTGTACCCACGTGGTACCGCTCTGCAGGTGGGTGAGGGAGAGGGGGGAGGGGGGGGGGGGAATCTTTCTCGCTGCACTATGACGTCGATATCAAGAACGAGGAATTCATTTCTGGAACAAAATTTTCACACTTTTATAGAAAAATAAAGAATTATTATGCTCAAAAATAGAAAACCAAAAATATTTTTTTTCTACAAAATCTATCAAGGTTATGGTTTATAAAAAAAATATGTGTAAATAGCCCTGTTTATTTAGAATATATAAATATAAACTTTTTTGATAGATTTAACATGGAAACCAGTTAAATCAAAAAAGAATGTGTCGCGCGGAGGAGCTTTGTTAAGGGACTTGGCATTTACCGTTAGTTTATAGGCGCATTGGTATTTGTGTAGATATTAAAACGAATAATTATTTCATTTGAGCACTGAGATAACCACATTTTCAACTTATTTTATACTAACAACCCGACCCAGCTCCGCACGGGCATTATTTAGAAACCTTTAATCAAACGCATTTTTATCTTTCTTTCTTTTTCAAAACTACACCCGTGCGAAGCCGGGGCGGGTAACTAGTAATATAAATAGCCTTTGTTACTCAAAATTTTTACTTTCCTCAAAGATAGTATATTTTTACTTTCCTCTTTAAATGTATAGCCCCACCAAACCAAAAGTTTGAGAACCTTAAATTCTTTAAATTTAGTCGTGCAGGAAAGGATCTGGCATCAAAAGTATAAAAAATGCATGCATGTTGTTATCGAATAAATAAATGAATGAATGAATGAAAATCACATTCCAACCATATGTAAGCAATAACTAAAAAAAACTACTATTAACGTGAACTACAAGAAAGACCGGATATTTTCGATAATCACTGATACCTAAGATACAGGTTTTTACCTAGTTTAGGAATCAGGATTTCCACTATCTTATATTCCGTTTTCAACAAGCCACCAAACTCACTTGTTCTAGTTTCTAAGATAATCAAAATTGTTTCTTTGGTTAATAAAGATATTATTATACTTATTATTATTATTATTTCCCTCGTATGCACGTTATCTCACTATACTACCAATAGAAGTGAAATTAGATAGAGTACTCCGATCTTTTCCTACCTCAAAAAAATTCTTACCTGAATTTTAAACAGTTGACAAATCCAAACTGTTGAGCTTAGAAAAACTACCAAAAAACCATCCGATCTTAACCGAACATTTTTGATAGTCAATGATATCACGGAAAATGTTTTGTTGTGCTGGGCGGGATGCAATACCGCCCCGTCCTTCGGCCTCGTCCAAACGCAGGGAAAACGACAGGAGCAGCTACCAAGAAACTCCGGGTAGGTTTAATTCGATAAATTAATACTCGTAGTTTCGTCGTCTACAAATTTTGGCTAGCACCGACTCCAAAAGGAAGTACAAAAGTCTACATATTTACTTAATACACTACTTACCTATCTACTTAATTGAGGATATTAGCAATAAATTTTTTTTCATGTTCCATTTTAAATTTTATTTTATTTGTTACTTTTTAGTGGAGATAACTATATAAGGTAAGGTAAGGTAGATAACTATATTTGAAGGAAGTTTCAATGTTTTTGTTAAAATTATTATAAGTTTTGTCTTCCTAAACCAGGAATCGAACCGAGTGGGGTGGGGTTCATGCTTGTTTCCGCTTTGTACAGACCGTTTTTTGTGTTACCGTTTTGTACAGACAGTTTTTCGTGTACTACATGCTTGCCTTGGACGGGAAAAACTGTGCGAGCAGATTATGACCGACCCGTTTTTTGAAGCCATTTTTTTCCGTCCACGTCTTGCGCACTCGAATTTTCCAACCATTAGCCTATCGCCGGCCGCTGCCGCGGCACGCTCGCTCGCTGCGCTCGCTCGTCACCCTCCGCCTGTTGTTGACAAGTCTAACCTAACCTAACCGAAGTGTATCCGTTCTGGGTGGTTTTTTTTAATTGAATATTTCAAAAGAAAACATTACCTAAGGTCAATTCGTTTAATATTTGATGTTAAACACAAATTATGTTGCTTTTAAATTGTAAGAATATGATTTCACTTTGGTGAAACCTGAGATTTACAATTAAAGCTGTGATTTATAATTATTTAAATATTATTTTGATATCAAAATGTCTTAGTTTTATTTGTGAAATCTTATTAATGGTGAATCTCTAAAATCCATAATAATATGGGATCCCGGTTGCTGCTGTGCTATATACTTGTACTAGTAAAATATCCAATCCCATCCACCTAGAGATGTGCCGTGGGGAATGTTCCCATTCCCAGTATTTTCCCTATGGGAATATTCCCGGTAAGTTACCCAAAGTTTCCAATGTTCCCGGGAATATTCCCCTACACATGAAACATTTAATATTATATTGAATTCTTTCTTTACCTAGTGTTTTAATTTAGTTTGGTTGGTTGGTTGGCTGGTTTGGTTAATATGATTTAATTTGCAAAATTGATTATTTTTTATATAGACAATTTTATTTTATTTAAGTGAGAGATTTCACTCACGGTCATCTGATCCAAAACTAGGCAAGGCCTGTACTACGAGCATGGGTGTCAAAGATAGACAAATATTCAATACCCAGACACAGAAATGACCCTTGATGTCTGCCTTTTTTTCTTTTCGCGCCTTAGCTTGGTACTATAGAAAACTGTAATTTTATTACAGATAGGTACTATAGGTATTAGTCGTTTTGTTAGTTACATACAGCCAAGTAGATGTTTGCCTGTTCATTGCTGACTGTAAGATGTGGATAAACTGTCTCGCTTCCTCTTTAAAAAACATTTTATTTGCGAATCTCTTTATTTGAGTGGCAACAAGGTCATCAAACAATGAAAGCGTCCTTTTTTAGTTACCTGTTATTTAATTTGTAACTTGGTGCACGTATTTAAACATACAAACCTCGTTGTTAAAAATAAATCTGAATCTTTGTGGTCGGCTTTTAAAAGTTGCTTTGATTTATACCTATAACTTATGAAAAACATGTTGATCGTTCTGTGATTTGTTAATTATTTTAGTATAATTTAAATTGTTAATACTGAAATTTTATTGATATTTAAAAACAAATCTGGATCTTTGTGGTCGGATTTTAAAAAAGTTGCTTTGTTTTATACCTATAACTTATGAAAAACATGTTGATCGTTCTGTGATTTGTTAATTATTTTAGTATACTTAAAATTGTTAATACTAAAATTTTATTGATGTTTGATTGTTGATTATATTGATAACGCATATTTGTACACACATATGTGTTTCTTTTTCTCTTATTAATATACAGTTAAAACTTTCAGAATCTGCCCGGGAATATTCCCGGAAACATTGGGAATATTCCTAAAAACACTGGGAATATTCCTTGGAATATTCCCATTTTTTTGGAAGTTTTGGGAATATTCCCAGGCATGTGGGAAATTTCCGGTGATTGTTCCCGGTAACATTGGGAATATACGAAATCTCTTAGGTTAGTAAGTATTCAAATATTACTTGTGATTTGTCTCCTAAAACTTAATATTGTGACATATAAATATATAAAAAAAAATAGAAGATTTCGACAACTTTCCCATTGTTAAAGTTCTCAAGGGAATATTCCCCGGAATATTCCCACACAAAAGTAATTTACCGGGAACGGCACATCATTACATCCACCACTTGGATAAGTAGAACCGGTGATTTCACTCTAGGAAAAATAAAGTGTCCTTTCAAACACGAGTCATCATGGTCACCCTAGTGACAATTTTTAAGCGAGAAAAGTGTTTTGTCTACTGTTTCGTGGAAAAGAAAAAAAAATAACTTTTTGATACACTACATTTTTTACGCAGGGAGAATACGCGCTGAAATCGATCAAAGTTCCCGTTCCGCGAATCACTGTCAGTCATACATTTTTTTGCTTTTCTGAGTCTGCGTTGAGTTAGCAGCTTCACCATCGATTTTGATGGTTTTAACCATGTCAAAAAATTGTTAGGAATAGGTTTTTTGTTTATAAGTCTCAGAAAAAGTTTGATTGTATTTCAGAAGATATTTGAGTATCTTACTGAGGCTTCTAGATCGACGTCAACCTAGTAGCCTCACCAAGATAGACTGACTCTATCATCATGATTTATATGTCAAAAAATTGTTGGTAAATGGTTTATCTCGTATACAAAGTTTCAATGAAATCGTTTCAGTAGGAGCCGAGATATTACACCCCCTTGGTGAGGCTTCCAGCTTGACGCTTGACGTAAAGACGATTCCCGTCAAACGGAGGTATGTCCAAGCAAAGTAAATATACCAAAAAATTGTTAGGAATAGGTTTATCTTATTCCAGCAAAAAAACTTTCAATTCGTTGAGACGTTTACTCAGGAAATGATTCTAAACTTCTACATACATTCGGTTTTTGGTACAGTCAAGAACAAAAATAATAAATTAATCGTATTCAGAACTAAGCTTAGTGGCTAGATGAATGTATAAAAAATGCTGTACCAGTGTTGCCAACTTTATTTTTTTGGGAATCGTACCACATCATCGAAAAAATCGTATTTTCTTAAGAATTCTAGAAAAAAAAATAGTACGCGGTGAAATAAAAAAAAAAACAGGCTGCTAACTCAACGCAGAATTTTCTGATCGCTGACAGCACTGAAAGTCTGATTCGGAATGCGCCCTGGATGTGTTCTAAATCAAACTGTCAGAAAACGCGCTTTGAGTGCGGCAAAATCGATTTTAGCGCGTCTCGGAACGCATTCTATGTCAATTTGTTGGACTGGCTGGACGCCGCCGCCGGACAGTTTTATAATAACCTCTAATTCTATTTATTGGTTGGTTTGTTTGTTTCCTTTCATTTCATTCATGTGTTGTGTCATTGTGTAGCTCTGTGATTTTTTGTTATAAAAATACAATGAGTAACGAAAACGAGATGAATGATGATGATAAACATATATGTAGAAAACGCCGTGCTTTCGACGGGTCCAATAATAGTAAGTCTTTTTATTTCATTTTGATAAAGGTATTTTGATAATAGAATTTAGGCTTACGCACGTTTTCTATACGTCTTTATTTATGTTTCAGGCCAGGAAACTATAATGAATAATCAAGACAATGAAGATCAAACAAGGAAGAGATCTAGAAACAGAAAAGGTATCCCAAAGTTTTGTTTGAAAACTGCTGGAGAGGGTGCTTCTTTGTCAACACCTCCAGAAGGCAGGGTCCCGCTTATGCTGACGGATGTCCAACATTTACTGCTGCACTCGTTACTTGGTAACCTTAACCTTACGCAATCGCCACGATGGTATGCCCTGGACAAATGTAATAAGATCAGTCAAGTTACCTGTCTCATCCTTGAAGGTATTTCCATAAAGCACTGGATAAAGCATCAAGATAAACTGAATTGTTTGAAAAAGTTATACCACAGTCAAGTTGAAATACTGACACCATCTGTTTACGACGGGTCTTTAGTGCAGGAACTGGCTTTAGTTCCTCTTTCAGAAGTAGAAAAAGAAAGCATTATTCATAAATATGGAAGCTTAAACCTAGCCCTAGAAGTGAGGAACGATCTGATGGTTATGATGAAAGCTATGTTCCCTATTCAACAAGAAGATTCAGGTAATAATATTAGCACTGCTGTGGACATGTTTCCAAGGACTCATTTACTTTTATCAGCCTGGCAGCTTATTGAGGAAAGCTATCCGGTTCCTCTGAAAGGAAAATTAAAGAATGCTTACTCTGATTATGTGATGACAAAAGATGAATACGAGCCCGTGACAGCTAAGTCACCAATGTTTGGTCTTGATTGTGAAATGTGTATTACTAATGCAGGATCAGAACTTACCAGAGTATGTATTGTAAATGAAAAACATGAAATTGTTTATGAAAGTTTAGTGAAACCATACAATGAGATAACTGATTATTTAACACGGTTCTCTGGAATTACTAAGAAAATGTTAAATGATGTAACAAAAAGACTTGAAGATGTTCAGAATGATATTAGAGAACTCCTGCCAGCAAATGCCATTCTAGTCGGTCAGTCTTTAAACTTAGATCTTCATGCTCTCAAAATCATGCACCCTTATGTCATTGATACAAGTTCAATATACAATTTTGCTGGTGAGAGAACTCGGAAACCTAAACTTCGAACACTAGCTAAAGAATTTCTAAATGTGGATATTCAGTCTGGAAAAAATGGTCACTGTCCTGTGGAGGATTCAATTACATCATTGAAGCTAGTGCAGTTAAAACTTAGTAAAAGTATAGAGTTTGGAGATGCTGTTCATACAAACAGACAACGATACAAAGAAAATGTTTTAAAATTGCAGAAATCACCAGAAATTGCTTTGTCAATTTTCAATCACATGATAGAACAAAGGAAGACATCACTGGTGATAGGTTGTGATGATATTACAGGCGATTACCACACTTATTTAACTCAAGCAAAGGAGAGTTTAAGCTCGCAACTTAAACAGGGAAAAACAAAAAAAGTTAAACTAGTTACAGTAGATAGCCATGAAGAAGTGGTTTCTCATCTTTGTGACTCCGTCACTGAGTATAATTTTACTATGGCACACTTGAAAATTGAAGTCAATGATGAGAATGAACTCAAACAGATGAACACTATAAACCATTGGGTAGAAAAGATGTGGAATAGTATGTTGCAGTCTGCATTGTGTGTTGTTATTTTTGGAGGTACATCTAATGAGAATGGTGTAGGCATGATACAAGTAAAAAACACTGTATAGCTTTTGAATTATTAATTAGTATAAGATTTAATTATTATCTTAAAAAGTTAATATAACATTAGTTTACAATTTTATTTATAATACATGCTTGTCTTTTTTATTACACCAATTGATATGTTCTTTCTCTTTGGTTCAGGAGATCAAGCTATAATTTTCTAGCAAAAAGTATAACTTGTTACTTTTTGCTAGAAAATCAATATAAGAAAGTACTTCATTGTAGGTAATTATTTACTGTACTTGTTACTAATATTATAATCTTGACCTAGCTTTTTGGAGGTATTACTAATCTGCTCATTTTTAGCGTGAAATTTTCCTCTTGGGTATGAGATGAGAGTGGTGTGATGTTATTTGTAGAGTGCGTATATCTGTCCGGTGAGAGGGTCGACTGCGAGCGAGGGCGGCAGCTCGGCGGCGATGTCTGCCAGCGCCTCCCACCGCGTGGCACGACTGCACTGCGACTGCGACGGACTGGCCGCCTCCTCAGCCTCCATCTCCCTGCAACCAAAGGTCAGGAGATATCATAAACGATTGGTTTCACTATCATGCATGACACATAAATTTATCAGTAGTCACTTGCTACGTCGTAGCGCACCATGGCGCCGTTGTTGCTGTGTAGCAAACGCTAGCGTGGCTGATGAAATACGCAATAATCGAATCCAAATTAAGCAACTTACTCCGTGTCATTTATTTCCTTTTTTTTCTGCTCTTTTTCCGTATTATCTTGGTCTCCCTGCGTTATTTTCGATTGTATATCTTCATTGATAGTTTGTTCGGTTTCAGTCGCTATTTCTAACTCTCCGTTCTCGTAAAGTTCTACTACTTTTTCCACGACTTCTTCCAAGTGTGATAGTCTATCTTCAAAATCGCACGTTTCCGTGGCCAGGTTATTTGTCTCTGTATTTTCGTCACCACTTTCCTTTCCATTTGCATGAGAATCTGAAATTTGTAATCGCAAGTGATGAATTGTTGTTGATATTATCTACACTACATCGCGAATGATCCACACATATGATACGGCGAACCATTTTGCGGGGAATTGTCTGAAAATTATGAGTTTATTAAAAGCCGGCGCATAATAGCGAGCATCGAATATAAATATTTTAAAAATTGCTACAGTTTGAATTTGAAGATACCAGTAATGTAGGTATAATTTAAGGAAAACGTTCAGCTAGTTTTACGACGGCTTTGATTGATTCTATCGCGAATAATCTCACTTACCTAACGTTTTAAGAATTGCTTTGTGTTTTTTACACAAAGAAATTCTTAAGCATTAGGTACTTACGACAGCTTTTTAATGAAATAATTTTGTTTTACATATTCGCGAAAGTAAAGGCTTTTTATAATATTATTATCAGATAAAGTACCTCACGATAGTTATGTTCATCCAGGACCCCCCTGAGTTGTACCCTGATTGCCTATTTCAGGGAAATCATAAATACGGTAACCTTCTTAAAACTTTCTTGAGAACATGCTACAAGTATTATTACGTCATCGTAATGTTTTGCCTAAACCAAGATTTAATTAAAGCACAAGGTCTTTGATAGGATGCCCTGATTTTTAAATTTGCGTGAAGCATATAAAAACCATATTTTTCTTTCCTTGGTTTAAATAGCCCAGAGACTTTGTAACTTCAGTATACCTGGGTATTGATAAATATTCATAAAAGGTAGTCTTAAATACAGCACAAAATTAGCAAAAGAACTGTTTTTATAGTCCATATTATAATTATGGGCTCATGCTTAATCAAATGTTAATTATTCTATACTTTATACCTTTTTCGGAATCTGAATCTGGATTCGCTGTATCTACTAATTTGCTATGACTATCTAAACGCGTAGGCTCATCTAAGATATCACACGTGGGAAGCACCTTGATTCCATTTGACTGACTGCCTTTCTCGTGAACTACTCTCTTTTCTTCTCTCATCGGGTTTTCGTCTATTTCTTCTAACATGTTTTGGTCTTTGTCTGTAAATAGAATAGCATATTAAAGTTATGGTCATAGTAAAAATTGTTGTCCCATCGTTTAAAATGGTTGCATTTTTCAATCAACAAACCGTGTGATAATCTTTCTGTTAAAACATCGTCGTCTGATTTATTATCGTACAAGAGCGGTTTTGCACTACGTACGTCCGATCCGAATCCTTGAAAATACGGTCAGAAGTAGTCGTAGAACTATTTGTATGGTAGTTTACGCACTAGATCCGATTTCCGTCATCCGCACTACCATACAAATAGTTCTACGAATACTCGGGACCGATTTTCATGGGTTTGAATTGTCTCGTCGATGAAGTTGTTTCCAATCATCATCGTCTAGCTTCGCAAAATCCTATGAAGTTCGCGAAGATTTTCTTTTCTCAACGATCCTTTCTCGACAAGGTATCCTGATAGGTTAGTGGCTCTACAGGGCACAACGGCATGCTTTAAAAAAAACTGCTACAATATGGCTGTGAAAATCTTTAATAAAGTTCCAGGACATATTAAGAACCTGCCTGCAACTAAATTTAGAAACGCGTTTTACAATTTTTTAATGGAGCGATGTTTTTATAGCGTTGAGGAATATTTAGAACATAAGCACAAAGATTAGGTTAAGATTGACATTAATAATTATTCATAAATGACATGCATGCAATCATTGTTTATAATTCTAATTTTTAGAAATATCTTTTTTAATTTACTTAATAAATTTTGCATACCAAGTAATTTACTGGTTAAGTGTGTGATACTACCAAAATGTAACAACTCTGTAAAAACCACATTTAGTGCAAATAAAGCTTCTATTTCTATTTCCTACGACTTTTACAAAGTACATAATTTTTTCTTATTACATCCGGTGCAGCGAATTGACCTTTAAAATTTAACTGGGTTAACCATCATTCGAGTTAATCTGTGGCTTTAATTAGATCACAGAACAGTAGAATATAAATTATAGTCTGTTTTTATTTAGTGTGTAGTTTGCACTAGCGATATAATTATATAAATTATTACTTAGTTAAGGATAATTAATTAAAAAAAAAACAGTTAGAAGCAAGACATACACACGTAAATATGCACTTAGAGTTTAATTAACTTATAAAACCTTGGTTACTGTAAAATTAAATCGTAAGAATTTTAATTAGGTAAGTACCTGAGTTCGAATTGGCCAGCGAGGGGGCCGTATTTTGAGCGCTGCTGGTGCAGCCCATGATTCCAGTGGGGTTAATGATAAGCCATTAGAGTGATAAAAGCAAAGCATCGATGATGAAGCTTGCGTCCGCGTCCAGTTCGATGGAGGCGCGTGACGCGTGCCGACCAGCCGGCCGCACCAACTTCGCCCGACTGCGCGCTACCGGAGATCGTATCGTGCCCACTAAACTACCTATTATGGTAGGAGGGAGCCCACTCAAATGACCTCGCACCCCCATCGCGTTTTTCCAATTAAACCGACGTAGTACATTCCTCTACGTTGACGCGTATTGTAAGCGAAATACCTTTCTTCCTTCGTGCGGAATTTCAATACGAACAAAGGATTGAGACTCCACTCTCAAGCTTCTCTAGCTGCTCACTGTGAATTTGAATAGACCGTACAATCATACATCAACCATCCATCATTGTGAGATTTTCATCAGTTTAAAAGCCTCGGGGGTAGCTGATAACGAAAACTATAACGAACTGCCTACCTAGGTATGATTTTTTAACGATTGAACGATAAGGAGCTAGATTTTCTTTTTTTTGAGAATTTTGGTTATAATATACCGATTCCCGTCCAGTCATTTTCCGGCCGTGTCGTCATCTTCGTAGTGTAGTGTAGGATTGGTTTGCAAGTAGGTATTATATTTTATGACAAATCAGTCTGATGTACATAAATCGCGCAGAGTACTTTCGCCCAAAAATAATTGGTGAAGTGGATAGGTGTACGGTGTATGTTTATTTATTTATGTTATTATACAAATCAGTTACCATTACTATTTATTTTAAAATTATATACATAACAATATAAGTAGGTATATGATGTTCGTCCGTGCCGCGTCTCTGTAGGGCTCACGGAAGATCAGCGCCGTAGTCTACCTTGCTAGGCTACGGCTTTTGCTGAGTGAGGTCCTTTTTGTCTGGGTGTCGCAACACTACTGGGGCAATTTTGTAAGTATGTTGTGTTTGTATTTTTCATTTAATTTCTGTTGCATTATTATGTACTATTATTTATGTATATGTTTTGTGTTGTGATGTCCTGCAAATAAATGTTTCTGATTTCTGATTTCGATGATACTTTTTGCTCCTAGGTCCTTTCCATCCCGATGATGTGTCTACACTCGTTAAATTCTATTTTTCCTAATCTATTTTAATGGGAATAAGATTTTTCTCAAGTTACAAAGTAGTTCTGACCTAATATGCAAAACAATCAGTCAGTCAGTCAGTGCAGTCGATTCTTTGTGCCAAACTCTCACTGTACCACGACGCGACGCTAAATAGGCGCAATTCCTATATGAATGGGATGTAGTACGTTAAAATGTTTGTATCGGTTTCAAACATTTAAAAAGTGAAAAAACTCTCACAATCCTTATTTTCGATAAATCCATAATAAAATAAGTGGAACGATATGGTTAACTCAAAATAGCAACAATCAATTTTACTTTATTTATTGCTGTTTTTTTTATGTACTTATTTTTTTAGAACCACACACAACCTGAATACATTAGGGCCATTGGGGAGTGATTTCACCAATTGTTTACTTTCTGTTGATTTATTTATGCGCGTCGCAATAAAGGTACTATAAACCCATACTTAAATAACGTTATAAATATAACAATTCTTAATAGTTCACGCAATAGGAGGTACTCTGTAAATAAATTATGCTGGTCCGCCCAGCGGGCGCCGCCGGGCGGTGGCGGCGGCGGTGGCGGCGGCCGCTGGTCTCCGCGTGTTCAAGAACACCCCTCCCAACTCTAGGTCACAGTTTTAAAAATAGTCTCCCTTTAAATTATACTGTTTTTCTTACAGTGACAATCATAATTGAGTTACTGGTCGGTCACATGCTTACACGGCATTGGTTTTTATTTGCAGTAATATGGCCTTTGGCGTAAATGGTGCACCTTTAGTTTTACCGTGTACTTTTGAAACTTCGCGTGGAAGTTTTGTTGGTAAAAATAAGCTATATCTTTATCCGACAACGTGAAAAATAGCACTTATTTGGACGTTTTAACAGCTTCCAACAATATCCGCTTATAACCCATTTGTAGAGCCCACCGCTCGACTCTAGTCACGCGAAGTCTAGAACCTTTCTTCAAGCCACAGTCATTGCTCCGAGAACGCTGAACCTTATCATCATAGCATTTCAAATGTCATACGTACATAAATTCACGCTCTTTTCCTAAAGAGGCGAGCGGATCTAGTTGGCTCACAGGGAGCAAATATTAACCAATTTGGTATTAAAATTCTGCAATTAACTATATGTACCTTCTTAACTTTAACTTGAATAACCGCCGCTGTCCTTCCGCGTTGTTTATTATTCCCTTATTAATAATATTTTATCCAGCTGTAAAAAGTAGCCTATTGATAAACAGAGTTTCGTTTATAAAATATTAGTACAGACAGTGCCAGGACAAAAATCGAGCTAAGCTTTCTTTGTAATTTCCTCTGGGTACGTTCTTAGGGTTTTTATCCTTCTACTTACGTACTATTCGTATTTTAAATAGATCGCTAAAACTACTTACTTTTACGTAAACCCAAAGTTAGTTAAAAAACTCAAAATTCAAATTAACCTTTATCGCGATCTGAGATTTCTGAAGTATAGCTGCTTAACATGCAACTTGCGATAGTGAAACTACCTACTGTAATTGTTGCATGCACTTCAACAGTTGTAAAAGAGCATCCTAACACCTTGATATTTAAAAAGCCGTCCTATATTTAGCGAATAAGTTATTTTGTTTTGTACGTTTCTTCATATTTATTTTACCTGATCCAACCGGTTTCATGGTAGGGTAAGTACAGAGAGTCGTTTCATGTTCAAAGGATTTATGTGATTTTCATTAAATATTACATTGACCTACAACCGTGTTAACAATCTCGAGAAGGGGTGCGTTATAAAGCGCTCACAATTTATTTATCGGATCCTAAATCAATGGGTGTATAGTCGACAACCTGTTAAATCTACACGCAAAGTTCTGCGTTCACTGTATGAAATATGGACGAGTAAACACAGGGTTTTCGACTCTAATGTGCCATAGTTTCAGTACCTAATCCACGACAAATTCCTCTGTTCTCAGTAGATTAATAAAGAACCAAATCTGCCCCTAAGCGTAATTGATTTCATTTGAACATCGTATTTCATTTATTTATAATCATCGTTATGGTAGATAGAGGGCCCAACGTACCATTATCAAAGTAATGTTGAAAAAGCCAAGGATAGATCCGCCGAAGGATAGCTCCGGGTAATAATTAAGGAATTCGCCAATTCTCTCCATTCCTAATTCTCACACTAACTACAGAAAAAGCTTTTTTCTAACCAGGGAAGAATAACACCCTGTTTTTTTTTTTCATTTTATAATATAGTCTATAAAATTAGATAATAGGGGATCGGACTACTTTTTTTTTTATTTTATAAATCCAAACATCTTAGTTTCTGCTAACGAACACTAAAATAATTTTTGCTCTATCTTTAAAATCTCATCTAATCTTAAATTTCAAACCTTTATGACTCGGTCAGTTATAAAGGTTTGAAATTCAAGATTAGACAAAGAGGCATATGCCCACTTGTGACGTCATTTGTTAGTAACGCCATATAATCTTCACACAAAAATCGTTTTAGAAAGAGACAGACATATTGAAACTAAAAAATCACTATAAATTCGTTTTTCAACCGATTCTGTTTTTTTCTTCGCGAATCGCATACTAAGTACTAATCTATACTTTAAAATTAATTCATAAAATATGGTGAACAGTCCGATCCCCTATTGTCAGTGAAAGAATTACTTTGATACGATGAGTCTCGATTATAAATTTTTTTAGGCAGGTTTGAAACGCGCGACCGCGCTCGTTTGTGTGACGTCATTTTATAGTCTCCGCGCCGCTGCCGCCATACTTACCTGTGTGGTAGTACGCACACGGTCCTGCATTTTTTGCTAGAAATTCGTTCAAACAAAAGAAATGTCAAAACAAAAGACTTACAATGGTGGATAGTTCCCAAATGTGTGTCCACAACTTTCAGTTCACCAGAAAAGTTGTGTTTCTTAGTACCCTTTGAGCCTAAAACACAAAAAATGGATTATTAAGCAAGATAATCCACCCGGCGGCGGCGGTGCGGCGGCGCAAAGTTCTGCACTTATATTGTTGTGAAAATCACTTTGATGTGAGTAATATTCATGTTAGGTATATATTTTGTAGATACTTAAAGCACATTGTACCAATTCGAGTAAATAATACACATACAGGTAGGTACGTAATATTAATTTGATAGGTTATGTTAGAGGTATAACCTTTCGTATTAATTTCATTGCATTTCAATGTTTGACTTTGCTTTAAGTTAAAATGTATTTTAGTTATAGTTTACTTGAGTAAACGTAAATATTTTTCGTATTGCCAGAGCTTCTGAACCTTTCGTAATATATATTTCACTGCATAAGTATATTTACGAAATTTAGTTCAGAAGTCTGCGTCTTCCGGCTAAAACGATGTTGATCAATCAATCAATCGATGCAGTCTACTGATGGACGTAGGCTTCCCCTAGGGCAAGCCACGATCACCCGCTTTCCTCATCCAGCCACCACCAGCAACCTTCCTCAGGTCATCAGTCCACCTGTCAGATGTTGAGGATGATATTTTCTTTTAATAAATTCGATAAATTCTTATTTCGGTTTAAAATACAAAAAATAATACGGTGTATTCTGTTAAACTGGTTTGAGGTTTGTGCATGTGTAAATACGTGTTGAATGTTAAAATAAATGCTGTATGAGAGATTACATTTTTATATAATTTGTTATTTTACAAATTGAATGACATGGAAAATTACGTAAAATTTAAATTGGTCGAAGGCAGACAACAACTCAAATTAAACCGGCCAAGCACGTGTGTCGCCCGAAAACAAGGCTCGTGGTGTAAGGCGGTAGTGGAGTGGAGACCGTGGGGCGAGAAACGCCCACGAGGGAGACCACAGATGCGTTGGTACGACGACATCAAAAGACTGGCGGGTACAAAGTGGTTGGAAACTGCGCAAGACCGGGATAGATGGCATAACCTGAAGGAGGCCTACACCTTAGCGGTTGAAAATGGCTGAAGAAGAAGAAGAGAAGAAATACATAATATTTGTTTATTTAGTATAGATTCTAAAAGCGACTTAAATAAAAATTGCTTCATAGCAAAAATGTCCTTGCTATTTTGCTTTGGGTGGACCTTTATGTTATGATTAACATTATGCGATCCATACTTATAGGTACTTACTAATCTGTTTGCCAGTGGTAGTATACCTCTTATTGATTATTACTTTTTATTACCTTCATGCAGATTTTATAAATATTTTGCCATATTGATTGATCTCTTACAGATTGGTGAGATTGGTCTTTCATATATTATAAATTCCTCTGTATGTCCTAATAATTACGTACCACTCTTGAACCGTATTTGCCGCCAGCACAATGAACTCTTTCAGAAGGAGAATATTGACATATTCAATGTAAGTTATTATTCATTTAGAACGAAACTACACAGGTTCTTAGCGAAATCTATATAATAATACTTAGTTATGATACAACATAAACTTAATATAGGTAATGGTGTTTTGTTTAGTATTTATACAGCTTTGTATGAATACTATGTAAGTGGTAATTTGTAATTTGTCCTTAGACAAGATTGTAAAACTTAGGTCGTGTTTGCCTGTAATTGGGTGTACTTACCCTACTTAAGTTTCCTCATCTCATGTAATAAATATAAGCATATGGTGTATTACCTGTTGGCAAACCTTGAATAAATAAATAAATAAATAATAAAACAAAACGCGGTAGAGAACCATAGTTACTTAATATATTGCTAACAAATAAAATTCCAAAATAATATTGCTAACAAAGTCCAAGCGATTAAATAAAATTATGAACTAAAACAGCTTAGGCTTTATACGATGTTTTTACAAGAAAACCATACTCACTTAGCTTTTTGAAAAGAATATAGCAAAGACTAAACGATTTGAGTCACAATACGAACTGAAATAGCTTAGACTTTGCAAGATCTTTTTGATAAATAAAACCTAACGCAGTATGGTTCGAGACGAGACTGAACTGAAATGCGTTAGCCTTTGTAAGTCGCCCGGTACTTACCCTCTATTCTCAGTAGTTCAATGAACAGTTCAATTAATTGAAATGAAAGAATCTAGAATTTTACCATCTTTCAAATTACTAAGCATTGCGGGCTTTGCGGACAACAAAACTACTTATAGCGATAACTACTGAACTCGGTCATCTGTTCGCGTGGAATTGACGAGGTCAAGCTAAAAGAGTTGTACTACCTATTTAATTTATTTCCTAATGGTTTACCTTACTGTGGGCACATTTAGAATAAAGTGACAATTTGTCTACCACAGCGACAACATCAGAAAGGGTCGAAGAATGTGGTAATTTTACTGATTGTCGAGCAGGCAGTCAATTTGTTTAATGGAAACACCAGAATAAAAATGTAAGAATTATATTTATGGTAGGAAATCAACGTGTTTTGAAATAGTAGAAACCGCTTAAGGTTAAATTGTTTCAGGGGAATGTTATATCATAATTCTTGCAACTATGAGGCTTATGCTTTGTTACACGGGCACGGGCCTGCTTCAGCCACGATGAGGTCTCCGCTAAGCGCCACGCATTCGATCTCCACCGCGGCATCCAGCGGCAACTTGCCCACTTGGTACGTCGCTCGGGCAGGAAAATCCTTGGGAAAATCTGGAGAAAAAACCAACTTGCTAAAGCTTATTATCTAAGTAATGCTTCTAAATCGAATTTGGTCAAAAGCCAGGGCCGTTCGAAACCGATAACGTTTTCTCAAGTAAGTAATGATAAAGATTTTAACTCAATGCTTACATATAATTGTACTATTTACTAACCAGTACCTGGTTGACCGAGCTTAGCTCGTTTATTGTTTTTGTAAGACACCTACGCATTTATATAAACTCTACTTACTTCATACGTTCAGAAGTACACGCGGCTAGACGTAGCACTTTATACGAGTATCATTGACTTATGAGCTACTCAATAGATCCAGCTATCCTTTTCGTTTTTATGGTCCTTTTTTATTGGCTTGGTGCGGTTTGCACATCATCGCCACAATCATCTTATATCTTATACTTTAAACGAGCAAGATAAGAATAATAAGGATCTCAGAAACGGCTGCAACGATTTCGCAATTTAGTTTCGGGAGCAATAAATCGATCTAGCTAGGTTTAATTTTTTGAAAAAATGATTTTCCCGTGTTTTCAGGCTTAAAAATAGAAAGGTAATTTTGGCTCAGTCGGGACACCGCGAGTTTGCAGTTGGAATCTCGACATATAAGTATATATTTTTTATTTCTTTGTTCTTTTTTCGTTTGTTTCTTTTTTTATTTGTGACAATTTGTCTACCACAGTTATTTTCTTTCATTTAGTTATTTAAATTCAAAAATGAAAGAAAAATTCTGATAAATTTCTTGGTGGTCTGAAAGTTTTCCATCAGATGGCCCGAGTAAAACGAGGAAACATAGAAATATAGAAAACTTATTAGCAGTAGTTCCAATTTTGGCACTTCACAGATACAGTAGTAATGGCGGCGCTAGTAGTAATATAAAATTGCATTTATTGAGGTTGCGTGGATAAAATAGAATTTCCCTTTTCTTTGTATCTAAATATCTACAAAATACTTTTTTAAAAGAACATTTCGTCATCGCTCTAAGAAAAAACAGAAATATAGAAGAGTATTTTTATTTGTCATATTTCTTATCTAAAAACTAAATGAAAAAATAAAAAGAACAAATAAAAAGTAACAACGACAACCGTAAATATAATAAAAAGAAAACTTCAGGATTCGACCTCGAGACCTTAGTCTTCTTAGTCACGCGGTCTCCCGACTGAAATTTCTTATCTCTTCTAACGATATTGCGTTGCTATTTTTTAATGCATGAAAACACGGGGAAAACAATTTTCACTAAGAATGAAACCTAGCTAGATCGATTTATCGCCCCCGAGACCACCTATATACCAAATTTTATCGAAATTGTTGCAGCCGTTTCAGAGATTCTTATTATAATATAGATATATACAAGAATTGCTCGTTTAAAGTATAAGAGAACTAAGTAAATGAAAAAATAAGTAATAACAACTACGACGACGGTAAGTAATAAATAAAAAACATACCTATAAAAATTGCTCTATCTGTTGGAAAAAATTTAGACCCCGAAAAAATAAGGTACTAAATAAGAAATTTTTATTTCTGTCATTTTTGTATTTAAATAACTAAATGAAAGAATTAAAAAGTTAAAAACAAACAAAAAAAGAAACATGAACAAAAAATAAAGTACATTCATGTGGATTCGATCGTCTGACCTTCGGTTTCATTGCCTCCCGGTTCCCCAACAGAGCCATCGCGTCGTTATGGAAATTAACCTTCTCTTTTAATGATATGGCGTACAAATTCTTTTAAGCCCGAAAACATGGGGAAATCCTGTTTTACCAAAAACAAAAGCTAGCTAGATCGATTTATCGCCCTCGAGACCCCCTATACAGCATGAAATTTACATCGTTTTGTTCCCGCCGTGTAGTGATAGTACCCGTCAAACTAAACAACTTTTCACGAAAAAATAATTTCCTGTGACATAAAAATTTTTGGTCTCTCCATACAAAATGGGTCGGTCGGGAGTCTCACTTTGTATGGAGAGACCAAAAATTTTTTTGTCGCAGGGATTTTTTCTTTCGCGAAAAGTTGTTCAGTTTGACGAGTAATATCACTACACGGCGGGAACAAAACGATGTAAATTTCACGGTGTATACCAAATTTCATCGAAATCGTAGCAGCCGTTTCCGAGATTCTCATTATATATATATAGGTACATACAAGAATTGCTCGTTTAAAGTATTAGATAGATAGATAATAATTGCCTAAGAAAACTTAATCGCTTTCGAGACACCCTGGATACATATCTTAGGGAATTGACACTCTACTTCGCTCCCCGCAACAGTTTATGAGCGCTCGGCGCTAGTAGCGGAGGTTGGTCGCGCCTGTGGATATACTTAAGCAATTACGAAATGATTGAAAGAAAATAAATATGTAGGGCATTCAGGACTAGCGCTAGCTGCTATAAATCTGGTCTTACATTCTGCATAAACTTGGTTAACAAGTTTAAAGTCCTGTATGTCAGCTAGTAGGATGGTGGTCTTGACGACGGAGGCGAGAGACGCTCCGCCCGCTTCCAAGACGTGCTTGAGGTTGTCCAGGACCTGCCGCGTTTGCGCCTCCGCCCCTCCGCACACCAGCTGCCCTTCTGGGTCCAGGCCCAGCACGCCTGATACATATAACGTCTTGTCTGCTAGAATAGCCTGGCTGAAAATTATAAGCTTATTTTAGTCCTCCATTCAAATATAGTGTCCAGGGACCGACTTACTAAATTTCGGTATGACGTCATACAGTTATTTATTTTGGTCGAACATTTTGGTAGAATGCACCCCGAGAGATGGGCCAGAGCCACTAGTGAATGGGTTCCCCTAGACAGCCGTCGGGGAAGAGGGAGGCGACGAACTAGAGGCATTCGAATTACGGCAATGGATAAAGTGGCCCAAGATCGAGATCAGTGGAAAGAAAAAGGGAATGCTTTTACCCAGTCAAGTGGGAGCTAAAAAGGGCTATTAAAAAAAAAATTGGTACTATTAATATTGATTTTAGTATCAATTATTTATTGACTTTAGTATATAGGTACCTGGTATATAGGTAGATATGATATCAAAATTTTGCAAAAATAAAACGACATTGGCGGGCGAGGACGATACGTCACGAAACTAGCCGAGCGCCCGTGTGCGCCACCCCACACCGCGCGGACCACACAGACAGACGGACGGATATGGCGAAGGGTTCCTTTTTGATTACGGAACCCTAAAAACAACGATTAATTATATTTGTTGTGAAAACAAAAAATATATATCAATAAAATAATGGTGGAGTCTGAGATCTGTAGAAATTAACTGAAATAATGAAACAAAACATGTCATCAACATCAATGGCCCATTACAGTCCACTGCTGGACTATGAGCCTCCTCCACATGGAGGGTTTTGCCATAATCTCCACGCTTGGCAGGCGGGTTGGAGATCGCAGATGAAAAGGTTACTGTATCAGAGAGTGCTGCTGCCCGTTCCCTGTTCAATGTGTAGTCCCTAAGTCGCCTCTTACGACACCCACGGGAAGAGTAGGAGTAAAACGTGTAATGATACAAAATTATTATACCAGTATAAATACTGCGCCCCAGATTTAAACAACACTTAAAGAAATCATCAAGATGACTGCTTAAAACTATTTTGTGACATCACGCTTGTAATAGTCTCTGTATTTTTTGAAACTTTGATGTTTATCCTAAATTCTGTACAGTTTTCTTACTTTCTTAAATGTAATTAGGTACCTACCTAGTATTTTTTACAGATTGCGTCTATTTTTTTATTTTTGTTTTTGCATCTATAAATATACCTAATTTGCTTACAGTTAGTTAACTGTCACCCCAGTCACCTAAATAAATGTAAATAATTCAAACACATTCATTAACAAATTGAAATAGTCCAGTAACTTTTACTAATCGGTGTCAACAAGCCTTGTCTGTCTAATATTTTATTCATTTGTTTAGGTATATTCGAATACACTGTACTTAACGACTGTAACTTTGTTCGCATGATACCTACATTCTAGTTTAAATTCTAGTAAACAGTAGAAATACTTAACAAAAACAAGAAAAATACCAAACTAATATGAAAACTGCGTTATCCACGCCAATATGATAATTTAGATATCGATGGTCTAGAAGACAAACGTGCTAATTACAAAATTTTGATATTTTGACATTTTAATGCCAAATATATTAAATGAAGATGCTCTACCGTTTGCACTTACCCAAATATCCTAATTCCGTCTCTTTCTTCCTAAACTGTAGGTGTACACTTATAGCAAGTGATGTCATTTTGATGCCAAATAAAATAATTATCATTATTTACCATCAATTTAAACCACAAAAAATGATAAATAGATTTATAACATTTCGCTTGCATTCACCACGATAGACAAATAAGCTAAATGTTTTTATTATTTTTATCATTTGGCCAATTTAGATTCCCAATTATATTAAAAGATGTTAATCTTTCCAAGATGCCGGTAGACAAATGGTTTAAGTGGTTTAAATACTACTGAACACTCGTCAGCAAATAGTAAAATATATTAAGTGCTTTAAAAACAACAGACAAGAAAGAACAAAATGTAGACAAATGTTGTAAACGATTTAACCACAAACTACTAAAATAACAGTGGGAGCCCGAGAGTATTAAAGTTATTTATGTTGATTACCAAGCTATTGACAAATATTAAAAAGTATATTAATATGATTGATATTTTCATACTATACGTTGCATTTCACATTATCGGATGTTAGTATTGGAAAATGAAATGATTTTATTTTGGCGGGAATCTTGTCATAGCGACTAGCCGGAAACCGGCCGGCGCGCGATTTGGCGGTGCACGAACTTTGACGAAGGATACCGATGATTAGCGGACGGCTCGGCGGCGGCCGGCACGCGCCGAGCGCGCCCCTCACCCCTCTCCACCGCACACTTGCACTATTTGTTTACGCATAACGTCACGGGATTAGGATTTACCGGTGGATTTACTAATTCTTTAATTGTTTTGGGTGCTCATTTCCTGTTACTGTTTTCTTAGTGTCTCAAAAATTACTTTAGTGATACATTAGAACAACAACAATACTCTATTTGCTGTGAGTAAGTGATGCAAAAATGGAAGACGACGAAAATTGGAGATTTATGCCTACTTTTCAAAGTAAGTCATCAATTTATTATAATTGCTTATGGTTATCTTAATTGACGAACACACGTTAACTAGGTAGGTATTTGTGAATATTAGGTTTCGTGCTAATGAAAGAAGTCGTACGGCAGGTAGGTAGGTAGGTACTTTAACACCAGGTATCCTGGTAAGTTTTCGGTTTTCGCTGGGTGTTCATAGCTATTTTCTTACATTGTCGTATAAGATGAGATGACATCTAAATAAATACAGTCTGAATAACATTATTGTGATTAATTATTCAATAGTTTAAACAAGTTTATAGGTATAGTTGTCTTTCATTAGAAACAATACCTACGTTGACCTTTATCATAAGCGCACTTAATACTTTTGTCTTTTACGTAGTAATAATTGTAAGTGATTTTATAGGTTCAGTTGTCACGAATGGCAATAGACGGAAAGTAGTTTAAAGGCCATTAATAAATTACTAACCTTGACCTTTGAAGTCTCGTATTTTGAACATAATATGTTATTATTTACCATACTAATTAATATTTTAATTTTAGGGCGAATGGAGCGTGCTAAAGTGGAGAAGAAAATTACATATAATACACGAAAACGGCAGAGAAGCTTGGAAATAGAAAGCAATGATCATAAGGAGAAAGAAAAGAGAAGTTTTGATTTACAGACCGAATCACATTCTAGAAAAACTCCAAAAAGAAAATCATCCACGACAACAGATGAATGTATCGAGTATCCTGTTTCCACCACCACTGCCCCGGTGCTGCTGTCTCCGCCTGAAGTAAATGCTGACATTTCCATTGCCGCCGCTGCTTCACTGCTCGTCACTGCTGCCCAGGTGCCGCCGTCCCCGCCTGAAGTAAACCTAAGTAAGTGTCGTAATTTGAACGAAGTAAGTAATGGTATTGGGTACTTACATTACATACTAATTAATGTTTTAATTTCAGGGCGAATGGAGCGTGCTAAAGTGGAGAAGAAAAGTACAAAGAATACACTGAAACAAAAGAGAAGCCTGGAAATAGAAAACAATGATCATAAGAAGGAACAAAAGAGAAGTTTGGATTTACAGACTGAATCACATTCTAGAAATATACGAAAAAGAAAAGCATCCACGGCAACAGCTGAATGTATCGCGTATCCTGTTTTCACCACCACTGCCCCGGTGCTGCCGTCCCCGCCTGCAGAAAACTCCGACGTTCCTGCAGTAGCCCCTGAAGCCGCCGCTGCTTCACTGCTCGTCGCCGCTGCCCAGGTGCCGCCGTCCCCGCCTGAAGTAAACGCCGACGTTCCTGCAGTAACCCCTGAAGTCGCCGCTGCTTCACTGCTCGTCGCCGCTGCCCAGGTGCCGCCGTCCCCGCCTGAAGTAAACGTCGACGTTCCTGCAGTAACCCCTGAAGTCGCCGCTGCTTCACTGCTCGTCTCCGCTGCCCAGGTGCCGCCGTCCCCGCCTGAAGTAAACGCCGACGTTCCTGCAGTAACCCCTGATGCCGCCGCTGTTTCGTTGCTCGTCTCCGCTGCTCAGGTGCCGCCGTCCCCGCCTGAAGTAAACGCCGACGTTCCTGCAGTAACCCCTGATGCCGCCGCTGTTTCGTTGCTCGTCTTCGCTGCCCCGGTGCCACCGTCCCCGCCTGAAGTAAACGCCGACGTTCCTGCAGTAACTCCTGATGCCGCCGCTGTTTCATTGCTCGCCTCCGCTACCCCGGTGCTGTCGTCCCCGCCTGCAGAAAACTCCGATGTTCCTGCAGTAGCCCCTGAAGTCGCCGCTGCTTCACTGCTCGTCTCCGCTGCCCAGGTGCCGCCGTCCCCGCCTGAAGTAAACGCCGACGTTCCTGCAGTAACTCCTGATGCCACCGCTGTTTCATTGCTCGTCTCCGCTGTCCCGGTGTCACCGTCCCCGCCTGAAGTAAACGCCGACGTTCCTGCAGTAACCCTTGATGCCGCCGCTGTTTCATTGCTCGTCTTCGCTGCCCCGGTGCCACCGTCCCCGCCTGAAGTAAACGCCGACGTTCCTGCAGTAACCTTTGATGCCGCCGCTGTTTCATTGCTCGTCTTCGCTGCCCCGGTGCCACCGTCCCCACCTGAAGTAAACGCCGACGTTCCTGCAGTAACCCCTGATGCCGCCGCTGTTTCATTGCTCGTCTCCGCTGCCCCGGTGCCACCGTCCCCGCCTGAAGTAAACGCCGACGTTCCTGCAGTAGCCCCTGAAGCTGCCGCTGCTTCACTGCTTGCCTCCGCTGCCCAGGTGCCGCCGTATTTGCCTAAAATAAACGCAGACTCTCCAACAAAAACGACCGACGCTCTTACAGAAACCGCTAACGGAATTGATGATCTAAATAAAGCCTTAAGCACCATTTCTGAACCACAAGTTAACACTTTACCCATTTCTATGCAAAGTTCACGCACTTCTAGACAGTCACCACTACCTAGTACATCGAATACGAGTAATATTACAGAGCAACTATTTCAGGACCTCTATTTGTCTGACTCAGATGATGACCCTTACGTAGATTCCGAATCGTCTTACCATCCAGAAAACAACAATTCTGATAAATCTCAGGACGAGAATGAGGAAACAAATATCCGAAAAAGAAGTAAAAAAGCAAACCCGGACACGTGGAAGAGAAACATAGCAAAAAACAAACGTCAAAGTGGCCAATCTTATATCAACAGAAAGGGAGAAATTGTTGCCGAAAAACACTGTATTCCTACAGATTGCAGTAAATGTCGATACAAATGTAATGAAAATTTTCCTGAAATCATTAGAGCGGAGCTTTGTCACGATTATTGGGGACTTGGAGAAAGCAGACTCCAAAAAATCTACCTTTCAACACTTATAGTACACGCAAATATTCGACGTAAGACAGTTTTGGCCACAAAACAACGTGCTATGTCTAGACATTATTTTCTTTCCCACAAAGACACGGGCAGAATGAGAGTTTGTCAAAAATTTTTTTGCAACACTTTTTGCATAAGTACAAGTGTAATTGATACTTGCGCTAAACAGATGGGACAAACTTGCGTTTACGCGGGCGATGATCAACGAAAAGGACTTATTCCTGGAAACAAGACTTCAGAAGAAGCCAAAAATTATGTAATACAACATATTGACATGTTTCCTAGAATCGAGTCCCATTACTGCAGGAAAGACTCCAAAAAAAAATATTTGGAGTGTGACCTTAATATGGCTCGCTTATATAAACTGTACAAAGAAGAATTCTGTCCAGAAAAAAATATAACTCCTGTTTCTTCGTATGTTTACGAGCAGATTTTCAAATCTTATGACCCACCCCTAGCATTTTACAAGCCAAAAAAGGATCAGTGTACAAAATGCAATGTGTACAAGTATGCTGAAGACAAAACCAATTTACAACAAGATTACGATGAACATAAAGCAAGAGAAAAAGAATCTTTGGACATGAAGGAATCCGACAAGAAAGAAAGCATAGAAAGCGATGGAACGAAACGTGCAATAACATTTGACTTGCAGGCAATATTGACAGTGCCACACACCGGTGACTCAAAAATTTACTACTTAAGGAAATTTTCTATTTACAATTTTACGATTTTAGATAATTATCAAAATACAGGACTGTGTTATATGTGGGACGAAAGCAACGGGAAAAAAGGCAGCACTGAAATTGGTTCCATTTTACTCAAGTACTTTATGGATTTACCTGAAAACGTAAAAACTGTTACATCCTACTCAGACACCTGCAGCGGTCAGAATCGCAACAAATATGTCACATTAGCAGCATTGTATGCCGTAATAAACGCTCCATATTTGGAATCAGTCAACTTTAAATACATGGAATCTGGCCATTCGTACCTGGAGGCTGACTCTATACATGCAAGTATAGAGCGTGCCCGAAAGCACAAAAAAATATTCACTGCCAGAGAGTACGCTTTAGTCGTCAGTTCTGCGAGATCCAAACCCAAGCCTTACGATGTGATCATGCTAAAATACCCCGATTTCTATGATTTAAAAGCTTTGGAAAAGTCATTGAAGTGCAACATGGTAAAAAACAAAAACAATGAAACAGTAAAGTGGATGAACATCAAATGGATACAAGTAAGAAAGGAGAGTCCAGGATCGGTGTTTTACAAATATAAACTAAGTGATCCGACTTTCCAAGAAATTGATATTGCTGCATCTAAAACAAAGAAAAAAAAGGGATCAGGTTCTTCTCATTTATACAAGCCATTAAAAAAAGCATACACGTCCCTGATACCAATTTCAAAGGCTAAGAAGAAGGATTTGATGACTCTGTTAAAGGATGGAGTGATCCCACACGACTATGTCGATTATTACAATAATATTCCAGCTATTGATGAAGAAAATTTAATTAACGATTGTTCTGACTTAGAGTTAGATGATGACTGAACTTTATGATTGTGTAATTAGTTAAAATTTAAGGTTTGATTGATTTGCTAATAAAGAAAATTTGATACCAATTGTATTTTTTTTTCAATACATCGGCAGTAACTTTTAACAACATACATACATACCTACCTACAATCACGTCTTTATCCTTTGCGAGGTAGGCAGAGCCTTAAAAACCTAAAAGGTCGTTTTCATCACATCCGATAATGTTGACGATCATCTCAGAAATTGTGTATCATGTAAGATTGCAATACATCAAACCCTCGACTTGAGTGCCTTAGTCGCCTCTTCTGACACCCACGGGAAAGAAACATGTGATGCTATTCTAAGCCGGCATCAAACGACATTAAATTTCAATAAAAACTAACTTTATATACAATACACGGAAGTGTTAAGTGAACATTATGTATTAAAGTTCATGTACAAACATACTAAGTAATGTCCTTTTTTACTATTTTGATTTTTTTGTTGATACCTTGGGATATTGATGTTCAAGTTAATGATAAATAATTAAAAAGATAAATACCCTAACCAAATATAGGCAGTATATACACGATTCCAATGTTCAATTTTAAGTTATAGTATCTAGAACTTTGAAGTTACTAAAAACAGTCCCCCTGAAAAGTTGATGAGTCTGTAATTATCACGTTTGTCTTCTAGACCATCGATATATATGTGCACAGCATAAAGGTAAGAGTTAAGCATTTGCGTTATCAAACTGACACACTATATTAAAATGAAATGAAACTCCTTGGAGTAAGACAAATATATTATTATTTATCGACAGTCCTGCGAGAGTAATAAAAAAATATCGGTACCTACATGAAATGGGAGGGCTACGCACGTTTGCACAAAAGTCCTTTAGTTATATATGGGTCCCTACCTTTATACTAAAATATCTATACTAAAAAAAATACTAAATTATCTATTCTAAATCGGACTAAATTTAAATGCAAAACAATTATTAGCAATTGGTTAAAGACTCTTAATTACGACGACACCGAGATATTAATCGTAACCCTAGAATAACTAATAACTTATATATTTGAAAACTATTAACTACAGCCTATAGCTAAATACAGTCAACAGCACATAAATACACCACCGTTCTTAATTCGTGCGGCATGCATGCGGCAGAAGAGCTGTCTCAAGGTCAATATGTTGTGGTTCATGTGCTGTCGTGTGTACATAGATTATAAAATAAATAAATAAAAGCACATAAACATAATAATAATATTTGCCGTGTGGTGACGGCAGAGTAGAATACATTTGTCACCAACCCCTACTCTTCCCGTGGGTGTCGTAAGAGGCGACTTATGGACTACACATTGAACAGGGAACGGGCAGCAGCGCTCTCTGATACAGTAACCTTTTCATCTGCGATCTCCAACCCGCCTGCCAAGTGTGTAGATTACGGCGAAACCCTCCACTTAAGTGGAGGAGGCTCATAGTCCAGCAGTGGACTGTAACGGGCCGTTGATGAAACATAATAAATGAAAATAATTGACCGAGCGAGCGAAGCGTCTCTGTTTCAGCTTGGCCAAAATTGCTTTTGTATGTCTGTTTGTCCCACTCTACAGGTCACGTATCTGAACCGATTCTCGTAAAATTTTGTGAGCAGGTTCGATAAATTAATAAAAAAATTTTGTCGAGTCACTTTTGGGAAATTTAAAAAAATTACGGAATTTTTGAATCTGTGGTCTTTTAGCTTTCTTTCTTTTTTAAAAATATTCTTTTTTTGTAACACGTACTAACCTACAAAGCTCTTTCATATTATTATTTTATTACTTATGTAAGTTTTTTTTTATGGATTCGCATTTGAATTATATCTTTTTTGGTTTGTCCTTTTTCACACCTATTACGGCTTAACGAATGTGGGTAGATCTATGCTGGATTAACACATGCTATTTTTACCGTGAAAAATAAAATACGGAAATAATAATATCCACCCACGGAATAACCGCAAGCACGCGGGAGTAGCCGGCAGCCGCGGGCGTACAGCTACTTGTAATAAATTTTATTGACATCTGAAACATGTGCGAGAGTCTATATACACCCTGCTTAGAATCTAAAAGAAGTAGGGGCGGAGAGGCCCAACTATCAGCAGGGCTAGGTACGTTCTCACACATTTTCTAAACATTAATTTTAATTCACGAAAGGAAATAAACTAAACACAACTATCACAAACAACACTTTCATACCTGTACGGTCCAACAGGCTTGTATATGTGCGGAGAAGTGACGATAGTCTTGGTAACTTTACGCAAAGAACATTCTTTGCTGTCGGTTTTCTCTATTGCGCTCATCTTGGACAAAACCTCCGACTTCGGCTTCATAACCAACTCTGATTCAGCGTTGTTACTCATATTGAGCGATCAGTCGTCACAGTCACAGGTCACAAGATCAACTCGATTACGATAAGACGATAACAAACGTTTGTTGTATATATACACAGAGTACAGTATAAATAGCGATAACAGTGGAAAAAACGTTTCAATTCAATTCAATATTTATATAATACACGATTAAAAACTGACAATAAATGACAACGTCTCAAGTTTGTGATGCAGAAGACCAGACATAGAGTCACAGAGAACCTTTTTATAATATGGGGAACATAGAGTACTCATATCAATAGAGGATTCACGTTACGACAAGTCGACCCTTTTTCCTACCAACGCTGCTGATCTATAAAATAAAACTACTGTTTCGTGTTCTTTTGTGTGTAGTGATATCGTGATCCAAGCCAGAATGATCTTGAAGCGTTGCGTTGCAGTCGTTTTAGTAGGTACAAAAAAATCTTTTAGATTGCGAACGTGAAGTGTAGGCGCGTAGAAAACATTAACTTGTACCTAAGTTTGCTGACGTCATAATTAGGAGTACAATAATTAATTATCTACTGTGACGTGAGGTGATGAGAATGAGGTTGACGGCGATGCATGTTGATGCGTATGCCGGTGCTGGCTCCATGTCTACAATGAGTCGAGACGATACCATAGTGATGACCAATTGACCAAGGATATGTGCGCCCGTAATGGTCTGTGTGTGCCGCTGAACTAGGTAGCTATGTGAGCCGACCATAGTCCATGCCGAACCAGCCGAACCAAGAAGCTTTATTTATAATATAGAGAGCTATAATGTTGCGGTCTGTTGCTGACGTCGAATTTGGTGCTTGGTTTCTTGTCTTGCTGTGTTGACGCGCTTTTGAAACGTTGAGTGAAACTATTTTGCGATGACGACGACGACGATGAAGTTGCGTATTCTTTCTTCGGGTTTGTCGAATTGAAGCTGCGAGTCCTTTTCTTCGGGGTCACCAGTTTACCGACAGGTTGGGGTGTAGCGTGTGTAGCTAGTTGGTCAGGGAAAGGGATAAAATGATACAACTTGTTGTTGCGAGTGAGGTTCGTGCAGGTGCAGATCTTATTTATTATCAAAATGTTCGTCAATTTATACAATTTGAACCTTTATACAAAAATATGCAACTACCTACGAAATAACTGAGATGTAGGGACACCTACAAACAGCTACTCGAAAACATCAATAATTTGTTAAATCCGTCCGCTTTGGTCTTAGGGATTATAAGATAGAGATAACTAACTACGGTAACATGGTCCGCTCTTCTGTTACTTTTCTATTTACGCGTAGAAATGTGGATGGGCGGGTCATTTTATCAAATTTGACGATGTTCGCTAGTAAGCGGATCACTTGATATCGGATACTTGCTATACCTATAGCAAAAATAAGGTACTAGCTACCACGGACACCGCCCAATACTACCTTTGAGTGTATTACTAAAAAAAAAAAATTGTACTTGTAATTTGTAACTTGTAGCTTCATGAAACGGCTCCCTGGTGATATGGTCACTAAGTAATGTGGACTCCTGGGGGAAGGACTAATGTCCTATAACACAGGTTTAAACTTAGTTTAGGCAACAGCCCTCCACAAAAATTGTATCTCCTGTGCTGAAATGTACATACTTAGTTTTGTGGTGTGGAGATAAAACATTTTTTTATTTGTATTATGTAAAACTAAGTCTATGTCAAAGTAAGTATGCTTAAGCTAAATAGATAGATAGATAGAAGTCATTTATTCATCCAAAAAAACAACAACGAAATAACAAAAACAAAACAAAACTTCACCAAAAACTTAACAAAAAACTTAACGAAAAACTTAACGAAAAGTTCAACGATGAAATGCAAAGGCAAGAGAAACATTCGAACACTCAGACCGGAGGTAAGAAGCCGAATGACGAACAATAGGAAAGTAATAATAATAAAAAAATAGACGCTTCTCCCGTCATCCAATAGGAAATTAGTTGTATGGATGAGTCATTCGTTTGTGTCGCAGCTGCAAGTTATCTCTTAGAAATATAAAAAAACACTAATTTATTTATTACCTACCTACATAAAAAGCCTGACTGTTGTTACCAGTAATACTAAAACCAACTCACCAATTCTGATGGATTCCAACTATTGCGAACTGCATGATATGTAGACGAAGTCTATGTTTATAGGCTGGGGTAACAAGCATTTTTTTATATTTAATAGTGTGAATGATTCAACTCACTTGAGTTAGAATTGAACTGAAAACATCACTAAGATTATGGAGCTGGCAACATTATTTTTCTGTCTAATGTCAAATTACTCCGTTCAATTAAAAATCCTACTTTAATAAATGCTCAAAGATTGCTACAATACGAGTATGCCTACGGATAGCTACGGCGTAGCAAGGGTCCGTAGACACTTTACGGCATCGCCCGCCCTGAGTCGTGTCGTCGCGTCTCGTCGTCGTCGGTGGTGTAATATAGTACGTGCTAATATAAGACCGCTACCTTCTATCCGAGAGACGCGGGTTCGATCCCCATGTGTTTTTCCATTCCGATATCAATGTGTTTTTAACAGACTTCAAAAAAAGGAGGTTCTCAATTCGGCTGTATTTTTTTTTATGTATGTTATTAGATATCTCCGCCAATTGTGAACCGATTTTGATAATTATTTTTTCATTTGATAGGATTTACTTTCAAGGTGGTCCCATATAAATTTCGTCAAGATGGTGGAACATGAGGTAAAACTTGGAAACTCCTCAACGGAATGTAGCATGCGCATCGTCATACGTCTATTCTTTAAGTCATATCTCAGTCAGTTTTGAACCGATTTTGATGATTCTTTTTTCATTCGATAGAACGCGCCTTAGGGATAGATCCATACAAATTTTGTTTAAATCTGATGATGGAATAGGAGATAAAAGCGGAAACTCCTCAACTGGTGATAGCAACATGCATCGCGATACCGTTATTGTATTGGAATAATATATCCGATCCGATCCTCTATGGCCGAGCGGTCAAGTGTTTGACTCACTTTACGGAGGTTCCGAGTTCGAATCCCGGTGGAGACTGTTCTTGTGAGACTTTCTCTAGTTTTGTTAGGATATTGCTGCCTGAATCACCTAATTATCCGAAAAGATAATTCCGTGCTTCGGAAGGCACGCTAAGCCGTGTGTCTTGGCTAACTATCTACAGAAAGAGTCGTTACTCGAGCTCGAGCCAAGTCATTGGCTCTTGACCAGGGCGTAGTACTATATTAATTATGTGACCAGGGTTTGTGAGGTTAGTTGTCGACCTTACAACCCAAGGAGCATTTATTAGAAGTCTCTAATCTAATATATCTATAAACCGTATAGTAGTGGTTTATAATAAGATATTAGTATTCTATATAGATGGTTTTGGGACAAACAAAATTATCTAATAGAGTAAACTACCTCAAGCCGAAGTCTTAAAGCCTTCTTTATACCAATAATCTGTATTAAGTGTAAATTATCTTAATACAACCTTTATGAGTTCTTATTTTAAGTCCTTCTTTAGAGTGACTTGATTATTTTAAAAAAATGTACTTATAATATTCAATACAGTCTATTTATCCCTTTAACAAATAGTTCCATAGGACTTTTCTAGTAACGATACATAAATAGATTCCATTTAGCGTAAAGTTCTAATGGAAAACCCTTTTAAAAGCATAGTCAGTAGTTTTAGTCCCAATAAATAATATTACAAGTAGTTCTATTCTTTTAATATTACCGGACGGTTTTATACAAAATGAATAAAGTAAAACGTTTTAAAAGGACTGGTGGATTTCAACGAAAAGTGCAAAAATATATGAAACGCTCGAAAACCAAGTATCTTAGTTTCTATATGACATTTCATAGAAATGAACGTATCAAGTACACAATTGGAACTCATTAGATCCAATCCAATCTAACCTACGCTGCAGACTATAACTGCCGACTGCACATGTAACTGCCGCGGTGTTCGATATATCTTTTTTTAAATACCTAGTCTCAGTACCACACAGAAATCGGGTATTACCACTGCGGTCGATTGCACCGTGGTGTGGCGCGGCACCTATATCTTACTTAGCTACAAACTTATTAGGCCACGAAAATACATTGCTAATAATAAGCCTCCTTACCTTTTTCCTGGCTGATTTGTTGCATAAAACACTTCACTTTATAAATATGACAACATAGCTCTTTAAAAAGTTTAGTGATACTGTGAATAAAACAAATATTTTACAAACATTGCGTTCTATAGTATAGATGACCATAAAAGCATCATAAGACCTGTCACTCTTTCATTAGAATCAGTAAACTTGAGAAAGTATATTCAATCTAATAGCGTATTAGTATTTTTATACTATTCATTAAACTATAGAGAGATTGCTCTTATCAATGTTATGACAAAAACTTATTAACCTTATCGCCATTTTTATTTTATAATCGGGTTGTAAAAATTGTAAACAACAAATTACATCGTTTTTATAACAAAAATTGAGACAAGTTTTGTGAAAAAGAGCATTGAATGTGTAACAATAACATATAATTATAGTGAGTTCCCTTGATTAAGTCAGTTTTCTACAGTGGACAGAAAAAAAGGTAAATATTTTTTCATGGTTATATTAAATATACTTGTTTAAATCTGTAAAATAGAGCGGGCGCGTTAGTTTTCATACAGTTTTTCATTATCTTTCACGATATAGTTAAACCCGCACGTGCATTCGGGTATTACATAATAGTCAATCGATAAAACAGAATACCTAAGTACTCGAAAACGTAAGGAATACAAGTATAAACGCCATGCTTTAATAAAAATGTTTAACTTGTCAATAGTACGCCATCATAGCATATTATTAATCTGTTATAAAATAGCTTGATCTTATTTTTTATTAGCTTTAGTTACTTTGGTGTTGTGATTGCATCAGTAAGAACAGCTGCCATTGCCTTAATATTGTTTTGAGACTATCTACAAAACTAATTCATGCTCTAAAAATTGTTTAGTAGAATTCGAATAGGGTTTCTTGAGAAAAAAGATAAGATACCACTCTTAACTCCATCTACAGACGAAGTCACTCTCTCTCTCAAGGCACTCTTATTGCTGACTATAAGATTGTGCCCACTTTTACTAAACTGGCGTTCTAGGAGATATCTTGAGGGATGAAATGCTCTTAAGGTAGACAGTCGAACTAAATTCTACAAGATAACGTATAACCCTTATTTAGATAAAGATGTGCTCCTTGGGAATCCACAATATGAAGAAAAAGAAGAAGCCAACCTAAGTTCACAATCTGTATAGATTTTAACGATACCATCTCAAACCAAAAACTTAAGGTAATTGGATAGAGGTTTCTACTTTTTTTTTAAGTTATTTTTGAATTTAGAATTCATATGTACGTTCATTCAACGTTCTTACATCATCGTGAGGAAACATGCTCACCTCACTGGAGTGAAGTTGACCAACCTGCACTGGGCTAACTGTCGATTAAAACCTGAGCGCCCTAATCAGGGTAGGCTCCAGCCCTTCGGGTGGGGACAATATGAGCTTTTGAATGCCCAACTTGCTGGGGAGCGGAAGGCTCATTCATAACCCTAAGAATTTTTGACGACGAGCAGGGAGTCTGCGTTCCCATTGAGGGACCACATTGCAATTTCAAATTACTGAATCTGCCAGGCGCTAGAAAATTTTACTGAAAATCTTTGTAAAGAACCTATCAAAAATTACGAGCTGCTAAATAATAATAATAAGCCCTTTAATTCCGATTTTATTTTTCTGCTAAAGGTGGCCCGGCCCCTTAATCGTGGAAGACGGAGGGTACAACGGTGCGATTTGTTTTTTCATCATAACACTTTTGGAGTGTTTTGAATTGCTACGCCATACATAAGACAAACTGGAGTGATGTAGAGTTTTCTCACTATACTCTTTTTAGAAGTAAGCGTTTTACCGGTTTTGATTTGCCATACAAAAGACATCAACGAGAGCGACGTATAGAGTTGTCTCACTATATCGGAATTTTCTCATTATACTCTTTTAAGGGCATCACACACAGCAGCTATAATGTAAAGATGTAGGTACATTATAGCACGATACCTGTCGATACATCTCATTACATCTTTCCATAGAAATCGTCGGAGACAACACACGGCGCAAATAATGTATATTTTTAAGTCTTCGTATCTTAAGATACTGAGCGGTATGAAAATATACATTTACATCTCGATACATCTAAATACCTTTCCGTATATCTCTCTTCGAAAAGGGTGTTCAAAAAGTTTCTGCGATAGACAAAGGGTTTTCCTTGTTACTAGGACAAACCACAAATAGTGTTGCCAGGTCTCATTTGTTTTAAATCGGGACTTCGGGTTGTAGATCGGGACAAACAAAAAAATTTGTTTTTTTTTTTAATCAAGATTCAATTTGTTGCGTTTCACAACTAATAATATTTTCTTTCTTTCATCCTGTGACGACTGGCGCCAACTATTGTCGATACTTTCTAAGCCGCTCAAAGGGCCTCTGACATGGCTTTACAACTACCACCATGGCAGTAAACAGGGACCTACAGTTTAAGGTGCCATCCGAAACACCGAGCAAGTGATAATCTGGTTAGAAAAGATCTGTACATGAATTTTAAATCCAGTGGTACAGGCCGGGATAAGAACCCAGGACCTTTGTAATGGAAGGCAAGCCTTCTACTGACTAGAAAGAAAGAAAGAAATTTATTTGCAGTACACAAAAACAATACAGAAGTAACAGATGAAGGAAGTGAAGTGGGTACATAAAAAACAAAACAATAACAACAAAAAAGGGACAGATCGGACCGCCAGCCATGCGCCTCGCCGCGCCACTACAATAAATTATAATGGCCCGGAGTAAGTACAATGGCAGCCCGATCGTGTCCCGGTAGGGAGTGTTCACACCAGTGGCGGCAATGATTTAACAGTACAGCAACTGATGTGAACCTTTCAAGCAAAAATAAAAAAGTTAAGTACACAATAACAGTAATGTTTTGCGCACTGCAAAGGGGCTCCAGCTCAGCATGAGTTGCATTGAAGCACCGATTCAATGGGGGCCACAATGCAACGCTGTTTTTCAGCTAGCGCCTCTGCAGATGACACGCCATTCATACCAACAAACATAACAATATATAAACTTGCAACAGTATATAAATTTTCGATTGGCAACACTGAAGAACTAAATACAGCAAAGGCTGATTGGATTGCAAGGTGATCATTTCGTGTCCGGTAACAAACACAAAATTACAATTTACAATTTATGAGAGGAGTGGTATCAAGTGGAAAGTTTTATCTGGCAAAAAACACTGTTTAAGAAATGACATCATAGTTATAGTGATGAAGAGATCCCCACAAAAGCACAGAAACAAAAGTGTAAGTATAAAATACCATGTAAAGGTTTGCATCGTTATATAAATAAAATACTAGTAGATATAGATATTTGATGTAGAAATAATTACTCATTATTAATTAAATTATATAAACAGGAAGCAATTATTGAGCAAAATTATAAAAAGTTAAATTGTGTAAGGTAGATTTAAGATTTCTTTTGGTTTTCTAAGAGAAAAGATTTGTAGTGTATTTTAAAAGTATGTATATTCTTTAGGTCACGCATGGGAGGAGGAATGTCATTCCAGCAATGAGTAGCATTAAAAGAAAAACTACCCCGGAATGCAGCAGTTCTGTACCTACAAGCTGTTAACGGTACTGTGCAAGCTCTTACTGGGTTGCGGTTTATTGTACATCTCCAGTATTCTCCTCTTGAATAAGTACTTTGGCTTTTGTGATTGTATGACACCGAATAATAGACTCGCAATTTCTGCCGTTCTTTCATTTTCAGTATTTTGGCTCGATTTAGAAATGGTGTAATATGCGAACGAGAGGGAACAAGAAAACAGTAACGCGCACAGGCATTTTGGACTCTCTGAACGACACGCTGCGTTCGCTCCAGGAGACAAGGCCCGTATACTACTATGCAATGATTGAGTTTGGACATAATCAGAGCGTCACACAATCTAACACGCAACTCGATGCTGATAAAGTCACGAATCCTATAAAGTATCTTAAGCCTATAAAAACAATTTCTCATAACCTCCAGCACATGCCGTTCGAAACGCAATTCACCATCCATAATAAGTCCAAGATTACGAGCCTCTTCCACCCGCTCCACGGTCGTATTTCTTATTTTTATGAGAGGATTCTGAGTGACTGTGTTATAGATTTGGTTTTTTGAGCCAAGCACTAGAAATTTAGTTTTGCTGGCATTCAGAACTAAACAGTTCTTTTCTGACCAATCAGATATTCCATCCAGGTCAGAATTAATGTCTTCAACAGCAACACTCATTTCCTTGGGATTAAAACTTTTGTAGACTTGCAGATCGTCTGCATAAAGGTGGTATTTACAGCTTTTAATATGTTTAATGACGTCAGATGTGTAAATAATAAATAATAGTGGCCCGAGAATAGAGCCTTGTGGGACACCTCTGGTAACTGGACATGTTCGTGAGAAAAGCTTCACTAGGCTATCACTACTCAAATAACTAATTATGTAAAATACTAATATTAATATTTTATCTTATAATAATATACTGTTGGTTCTCCTGTTAAATAAAAAATAAAATAAATATGAATCGCAAAACACGTACGAAACGTATCAATGAACTTGTACGGGACGGCCTCTAATTAACTGCTAGCATAAGACTTAGCCTTATAGATATTGTAGATTAAGTTTATTGATTTAAACTCTTTTTTCCTACTAGAATAGTATTTTATAGGTTTATAGGGAAGAACTTTAGTGTCCTAAGTAGTTATAGATATTTAATAGCTTACAGTTTTATATTCTCGAACTTTACCCACCTTTTCGCTTAATCTAGTCGGTAAAGAATAGTATAGAGCCGATGTTTTTTATGTTGTTTACGTTACTCGATGTTGTTTACGTTCGTCATAGTTAGCTAGAAAATTCTAGAAAATAATAGGTAAACAACCCATTGTCATTTGTTGTAAACAACTATTGTTTAATAAACAAACATCGGTCCCTCGCCCCGCTCACTCCGCCTTCACCTCCCCTTACCCTAACGGGTAGGAGTATAAATACGGAGCACTGCCCGCTGCACCGACAGTGTGTTTTAAGCAGTGGTTCACAGTACAGTAAACAGTTCGGAAGCCTCAAGAGGAAAACAGAAAGAGGAACGGTAGCAGCGGCAGTGCAAATAGTACCTCAACGGTGTAGTGTGGTACAGCGGACCGAGGAAGCGATCCTGCACAGAATACTGGTGTTTCTTTTCGACGACCCTCAACCGGACGGCCCAATCCCAGCAATAGTCCTGTGCGGCACTTATCCTATGTTTCAGTCCACGCGATCGCACCAACAGTTATAGTAGTGCCACACATTTTGGTCCTTCGAGCCGGATTGCGGTCAATACAGAAGAATGGTCGTCACCAGAAGCGGAAAAGGCAGCCACACCGATCACCGTCACACCGGTGAAATCGCAACATTAGGAGGCAACAGCATCGAAGACACCGACGCACACGCGGAACAGACTACGTCAACGTCCGAGCCATCCGTCAAGGACGCACCCATTAAGGTCGCCCCCCACCACTCCACTGCAAGCGGAATCATGAAACAGACGCCCCTCTGCCCGACGTTACTGGGCAACCAGGGCACCACAGAAGCTGTCCAGCGAGCCAGCAACACAGACGGGGCCACAATGAAAGAGCCCTACCCGACAGAAGACGGTCGGGGTGTAACTGCCGCACACTCCGACCGCCCCTCCGCCGCCGCCGTTCAGGCGCACCTCCCCGCGCGCCACGCTGCAGCATCCCGAGCATCAACATCGACGAAAGCAAGATCAATGCGAGCACGGGAGCTAGCAATACGAAAAGAAGAACTCCTCCGCCTGAAGATAGAATATGAACTCGCCCGCATCGCCCGCATTGAAGCAGAGAGCTCTGAGGAAGAGGAGGACATACAGGAAGACAACGGCGGTAACGAGTCACAACGCCGCGTCGCCGATTGGGTCGACCAGAGTCTACAGCATCAACTTACAGCCCTATCGAAGAAAGAGCTGCCACCTCTGCCTCAAAACGAGAAGGCAGAAACACGGAAGATGCCACACCCCCCCGGCGCCCCCGCAGCAGCAAAACCGGAGTGCGGGGAGTGTTCCCCCCTGTCTGTGTACCGGCGGGAGCGCGGGAAATGACAGTCAAACAGCAGAGCCTCGACATCTCCGAGCTCGCGCAAGCCATCACACTCGCTGCGCAATCAACACGTCCGACGTCACGTAACTTCTTCGAGTTACCGAGCTACAGCGGGTCACATCAAGAGTGGCTATCATTCAACGCAGCCTACACTGCAACAGCGCCCTCTTACAACGACGTCGAGAATCTCGCCCGCCTACGCAAGAGCCTCAAGGGAACAGCAAGGGAAGCGGTCGAAAACCTGCTTATGTACAACGCGGACCCGCATGACGTCATGAAGACACTACAGTCCCGCTTCGGCCGCCCCGACGCCATCGCACAGGCCGAACTCGATCGTCTGCGAGCCCTACCGCGACTCACCGACTCCGCCAGAGATGTCTGCATGTTCGCCACAAAGGTGAACAACATCGTGGCCACCCTCCGCGCATTTGAAGTTGTCTCGCTTCTTGGAACGCGAAGCCCAACGCTGCGCCCCGTACGCTCAACCCGAGCAACCTACAATGGCCGCGCCCACTCAACGCGTGGCAACCCACAGCACACTCCCACGGCGGCCACCACAGAAGACGTACGCCGCCACAGTGGAGCCCACAGCTACAGTTACAGCAACAGAAAAGCTGTGCCCGGTATGCCAGAAGCCCGGACACACTGCAGCGACGAAGTGTCCGCAATACATCGACGCAGGGGTCGATGAACGATGGGACATAGCCAAGGACAAAGGGCTATGCTTCAGATGCCTCAAATATAGGACGCGGAAGCACAGTTGCAAGCCACTGCGATGCAAAGTCGACGACTGCGACCGCACGCATCACCCGCTGCTACACTTCGTCAAGAAAGGCGAAAACGAAACAGAAGTCGTGAGCACCGCCAGGACAACAGAGAAGACGCACAGCTTCTTGAAGATTCTTCCAGTCACCGTCACCGGACCGCGGGGCGACTACAGTACTTACGCCCTACTCGACGACGGGTCTACAGTCACGCTCATCGACGCCGCCATCGCTAGAAAGATCGGCGCAAAGGGGCCGATCGACCCACTACACATCGAAGCCCTATCGAACAAAATGGGCGAAGCTAAGTCTCAACGCGTGAAGATCACAGTACAGGGGACATCGAGCAAAGTCAGCATTCAAGCGCGAACCATCAACAGCCTGCGTCTCTCACCACAGCGAGTCGAAAGGAGTGACGTCATCAACTGCCCGCATCTGGCGGGCATTAGCGCGCGCTTGATTCACGACGCCGTTCCGAAGATTCTCATCGGTCAAGATAATTGGGAGTTGCTGTTGGCTACAGAGACGAAGCGGGGAGAGCGGCACCAACCCGTCGCGTCCCTCACCCCCCTCAGCTGGGTACTACACGGGGCACATACACGCACGCTCGGAAAGCGCGTACACTACGTGAACCACATCGTCACCCAGGAAGAGAACATGGATGAACAGCTCCGCCAATACTTCGCCATCGAGTCAATCGCCATAACACCGAAAAGACCACACAGCGATCCGGAACAACGTGCGCTCAACATATTAGCAGAGCGCACAGTACGACGCGAAGACGGCCGCTATGAAACGTCCCTCCTCTGGCGCACCGATGATGCACCGATGCCCAACAACTACGACAACGCGTTGAAGAGACTTCAAACTACAGAAAAAAAGATAGACAAGGACCCTCTCCTCAAGAAAAAATACGAAGAACAGATGGAAGCGCTCATACAAAAGGGATATGCCGAGCCAGCACCCGCCGACTGCACCGAAAAAAGGACATGGTATCTACCACACTTTGCCGTCCTGAACCCTATGAAGCCCGGCAAGGTTCGCGTGGTCCACGACGCAGCAGCGAAGACGAAAGGGGTGTCGCTCAACGACTATCTCCTTACCGGTCCCGATCTTCTGCAGTCGCTGCCCGGCGTATTGATGCGACTACGCCAGCACTGCTACGCCGTCTCCGCCGACATCAGAGAGATGTTTATGCAAGTCAAAATAAGAAAAGAAGATCGAGATGCGCTGCGCTACCTATGGAGAGGAGGAGAGCGGGGGGACACCCCTCCCCGCGAATACAGAATGACGTCGCTTATCTTCGGCGCTACGTCATCACCGGCTACGGCGATCTACGTCAAGAACGTCAACGCGGAGCGCTATAAAGAAAAGGAGCCAGACGTCTACAACGCCGTGATAAGAAATCATTATGTCGACGACTACCTACAGAGCTTCACGACAGTCAACAAAGCAATAGCTACAGCAAGCCGGGTGCGCGACATACACAGCGAAGCACACTACGAGCTACGACAATGGAAATCGAACTCGGCAGAGATTGTCGCCGCCCTCGCCGAGACGACTACAGCGTCTCAACCGGTCACCTTGGACGGCGGGACTACGACGGAACGCGTGCTCGGGCTCGTATGGAAGCCACACACAGACGAGCTCGCCTTCAATCTCGACCTCGCCCGCCTACCGCAAGACATCTTACAGAACACGCGCCCCACCAAGCGAGAAGCACTGAAAATCGTCATGTCCCTCTTCGACCCACTGGGCTTCGCATCACAGGTCATATCACGAGCGAAGCAATTGCTACAGGAAGTGTGGCGAAGGGGAACCGACTGGGACCAACGCATCGACGACGACCTCGCAGCACAGTGGACAGAATGGACGGGGTACCTACAGAAGCAAGCCGGCATCACTATGCCGCGCTGCCACCCACACTACAGCGACGCATCGGATCTACAACTACACGTGTTCGTCGACGCCAGCGAGGCCGCCTTCGCCGCCGCACTATACTGGCGCATCACCGCACCGGACGGCCACGTCATCACTTCCCTGGTCATGGGAAAGTCAAAGGTCGCACCACTCAAAGTGACCTCGATACCACGCCTCGAGCTACAAGCCGCCGTTATGGGAAGTCGCATGGCCGCGACAGTCATCGACGAACACGATCGCAAACCCGACTCCGTCACGTACTGGACAGACAGCCGAACAGTACTCACATGGTTGAAGACAGGCGCGCGCTCATACAAGCCCTACGTCGCCCACCGCATTGCAGCCATAGAAGAAAACAGCAAGCTCAGCCAGTGGCGTTGGGTACCTACCAAGCTCAACGTCGCCGACGACGCCACCCGCAACGTACCGGGCGACTTCGACGCACAGCACAGATGGTTCCGGGGACCACCCTTCTTACTCGAAGATCCGACAACATGGCCTGAAGACAAACAGAAAACGTCCGAGGAGAAAACTGGGGAAGAGAGGACTAACTACGTTCGACAGCAGGCAACATCGAAACTTACAGACGCGATCCCCGATAGCAACCGATTTTCGAAGTGGGAACGCTTACTTCGAGCCACAGCGCGCGTGCTTCAATTCATAGCACTCTGTCGTCCGAAAATAGAAAGAATAAACTACAAGCGCACGAAAAAGAATAGAGAAGCTGATCCAGCCTGGGGACGAAAACAAACAGGCAAGCCGAAGCCGCAGGTGACCATGAAGCCAACAGAAGCTGATCGCAGCTACAGAATAATAGAAGCCGGGCTCATGGTCAAGGCAGAGAAGCTGCTCATCATAGCGAGTCAGCGAGATTCGTTCCCAGAAGAGATAGCAGCGCTACAGCAAGGATGTGATATCGCGACGAACAGCCGCCTACGCCCACTTGCAGTTCAATTGGTCGACGGCGTCATCAAGATCGTCTCCCGTATCGCCGCGACAACTGGCATCCAGGAAGAGGTGAAGACCCCAGCGATTATCGACGGAAACCATACGACGGCAAAGCTTTACATCGACTTCACACATAGGCAGCTGCACCACGCCAATGTCGAGACGACAATCAACGAATGCCGCCAGCGTTATTGGATACTTCGACTGCGGCCAACAGCACGCATGGTGATCCACAGATGCCTGCCATGTCGACTGAGGAAGACAGCTCCGCCTCAACCATCGACAGGGAACCATCCGCTGGCGCGCCTAGCACACCATCAGCGCCCCTTCACCTATACTGGGTTGGACTACTTCGGTCCTCTCACAGTCACTGTGGGCCGGAGTAAACAGAAAAGATACGTCGCACTATTCACTTGCCTGACCACGCGAGCCATCCACTTGGAGATCGCCGCCTCACTCACAACAGATTCAGCCATCATGGCGCTTCGTCGAATGATAGCGCGCCGCGGCTGCCCAACAGAGATATGGTCCGACAACGGAACAAATCTACAAGGCGCGGACAAGGAACTACGCCGAGCAATCGATCAAGCAACAGAACAAGAGGCGACGAACAAGAAGATCAGCTGGCGTTTTATACCCCCTGCAGCACCATTTATGGGCGGGGCCTGGAAACGCCTAGTACGGAGCGTCAAGAATGCACTCTACGTCGCTTTGAAAGAAACAAACCCGACAGAAGAGGTCCTCAACACACTACTCGCTGAAGTCGAATATACAGTCAACAGTCGACCACTCACCCACGTATCGACAGACCCAAACGATCCAGAGGCAATAACACCGAATCACTTCCTGCTGGGCGGATCTGCTCGAGTAGTAACACCAGGGACGTTCGACGACTCTGACCTGATAGGACGAACACACTGGAGAGCATCTCAACGTCTCGCTGACATCTTCTGGTCCCGGTGGATTCGTGAATACCTTCCCGAACTTCAACACCGGCGGGAGCCTCGAAGCAAGGGACCAGCACTTCGCATCGGAGACGTCGTCCTAATCGCCGACAACACTCTGCCGCGTAATACATGGCCACGCGGACTGATCGTCGCAACCTACCCTGGCACAGATGGGATCGTCAGAACAGCAGACGTGAAGACCAAAGGAGGCATTCTACGCAGACCGACCAAGAAGCTCGTCGTGCTACAATCAACAGAAGAGGCGTCCCTTCCACGGAACAAGGATGCGTCGACCGAGGCGACGGACGACGCACGGCGGGAGAATGTACGGGACGGCCTCTAATTAACTGCTAGCATAAGACTTAGCCTTATAGATATTGTAGATTAAGTTTATTGATTTAAACTCTTTTTTCCTACTAGAATAGTATTTTATAGGTTTATAGGGAAGAACTTTAGTGTCCTAAGTAGTTATAGATATTTAATAGCTTACAGTTTTATATTCTCGAACTTTACCCACCTTTTCGCTTAATCTAGTCGGTAAAGAATAGTATAGAGCCGATGTTTTTTATGTTGTTTACGTTACTCGATGTTGTTTACGTTCGTCATAGTTAGCTAGAAAATTCTAGAAAATAATAGGTAAACAACCCATTGTCATTTGTTGTAAACAACTATTGTTTAATAAACAAACATCGGTCCCTCGCCCCGCTCACTCCGCCTTCACCTCCCCTTACCCTAACGGGTAGGAGTATAAATACGGAGCACTGCCCGCTGCACCGACAGTGTGTTTTAAGCAGTGGTTCACAGTACAGTAAACAGTTCGGAAGCCTCAAGAGGAAAACAGAAAGAGGAACGGTAGCAGCGGCAGTGCAAATAGTACCTCAACGGTGTAGTGTGGTACAGCGGACCGAGGAAGCGATCCTGCACAGAATACTGGTGTTTCTTTTCGACGACCCTCAACCGGACGGCCCAATCCCAGCAATAGTCCTGTGCGGCACTTATCCTATGTTTCAGTCCACGCGATCGCACCAACAGTTATAGTAGTGCCACACAGAACTTTCTTTTTGTTTAATTCACCCAGTCTGAACAGGCAAAGGGATCAATCAAAGCCCATACCGCCTAGTCTTCGGTAAATTATTTTCATGCAGGAAATTAATGTCTTCAATAAGTCAATATCTTTAATCAAAAATACTCGTATTTCTTTCTTCACTCATTTGTAACAATGTGATACAAAGTTATATTGGTTTTGCTAATAATAATGGTTTTAATAAAGGATTATGGGTGGGCATGAACATCTGGTAATACGCGCATCAAAATCACAATCTGAATCATCTTCTGATGAACTATCTAGTAAATCTAATAGTACGAGTAAAGCGCCCACTACACTACTCGCGAAGTTGATCGAAGTAAGCCGAGGACGAGAGTATAGAGAGGCACTTCGCGCAACTTTGCTTCGCTTTGGGCAACTTCCGTTCTGTGTCGGTTTTTTGCGTCCGAGTCAAAGGGCCCGAAGTTCGAGCACGAAGTGTCACACTACATTACTCGACTTCTTCAGTTTAATAAAAGTTTTTGTTAGCGCATGTCATCTATGTCTGTCTCTTATTTTTAGAATTATTACAAGGGGAATCTGTTATATGGGACGCTAAACATGTGGGACATAAAGATGAAAAAAAAATCCTCCATTTCTTTTTTTTATAGTATGTATTCGTATAAAGTTGAAATAAGCAAGAAAGCACAAAGCAGCGGCAGCTGCAATATGCACGTCATCCATCTTTAAGGCCTGCGCCCTGCCTATCGACTGAGTTTTTTCGTAGTCCTACGAGTGTGTAGTGTGTCTCCTCGTCTCGGCTAACTTCACTTTGACACTTCGTCGAAGAACTTCGGACGAAGGTGTAGTGGGCGCTTAAGAAACTCGACGGGTCCATAATATTTAGCATTAAAAATAAGAACACTGTATAACACCTTAGCAGCTGAATGAAGGGAAAGATGTATTACATTTACCTGCTGCGTGTGTGATACCTTAAGGTAATAATAATACTTTTATTAGCAAAAAATCTTAGCCTAGTATAAGTACAATTTATCAAATATATTTTGTAGCCCACAAGAGGAGAACCTGTATTGCGGGACCCAAAATATTTAACATTTGAGTTCTAAGGCTAGTCACAGAAACAAGTGTTGATACCCACTGCACTAGTTTGCACTGTATCGCAGCGGAAGGTAATGTAAAGCTATACATCCCGGGATGTAATGTACATTATAGCTGCCGTGTGTGGACCCCTTTATAAAAGAGTGTAGAATGACTACACCACACATAAAACATCAGCTACTACCTACGGACCTCCGTAGGACTAGTCCGCAGTCGTACATATACGAGTACGAGCCATTGCAGTGCACTGACACCAGGGTTTGTGATTGTGAGATGTAACCACGGAGACAAATACAAAGAGGAGGTGCCACAAGCAACTTAAGGGCCCCGTAAACGGTCAAACGATTTGATTCAAACACGTAAAGTTTGGTTTGACTCAAACCATTTTGATCGTTTACCAAGGTGGTTTGAACGGTTTGTCAAACATTTACGTATTTGATGCAATTTCATATTTTTCGTTTGATGCAATTTCATATTTGGCGTCATCGTATTAGGAGCAATCCTGTAATGATGACGTCTTTTGTAATTATTAGTTTTTAATAAATAAATAAATTTTGTTGTGTTTGACGCGGCAGAAGTGTAATTACGACAGCGTACAGAATCAGACTGCGCAGAGCCGTTTGACAAACCGTTCAAACCGACCTCAAACGGTTTGATCAAACACGTAAGATTTGAGGTTCGGTCGTTTGACCGTCTCCGGGGCCCTTTAGACCCGTCTCATAGCGGTCTAAGTACTCTTACTACTAGCCACTGACCTCTAATCTATAGAGGTTAATGCTACTAGCTATTAACCACCAGGCGTCGCTTCTGTCATTGTTACTATGGATTTTATGGATACGACACGAATAATATGACTTGGTTTGATTATTGAAATTAGTGACGCAAAAATTATGTGCTGTGTTGTATCGTGCAACAGTACGAGTAATAAAACTATTTCTAACGAAAAAAAGACATAATTCCACTCGTATGTATTTTTTAATGCAATTTTTAATGCTCGTAATTTATTCCTTCGAGAAAGTTCGGCGATAGCAACGCCATCTATCGCCAAGTAGAATAACTTCTTGACTGTAGAAGGTTATATGACCTGTTTCATTCATGCTCATTCATTCATGTATTTTGTATAGTAAGCTGGGTGGCCAGATATGGAATCTAAAAAAATATATTTGTATAAAATATTTATTTTTGTAGCATACAATAATGCAGATAATATTGATGAACTTACTCAATATTTATAATGGGTCTGACCAACGATTTTAGCTGAAAATGCCAAAATGTTCTATAAAAAATTACAAAAAATACTGTTTTTATTTTTTTTATATCTTTAAAAATGACTGAGTTATTAACGATCAAAGTGCACACTTCCGCACGAGGCGAGTGGTAGCTGTGACGTCATATTGGCGTCATATGCGCGCCTATTACACCGCCCGCAACCGCCTGCATATGACGTCACACGCTCGGAACTTCTCGCGGTCATAACTTTGGTAATATTGCATGTATTGAAGTGAAATAAAAAGTAATGTAATATACATGATATTAACTTTAATACAAGGCATGTTTTAATGTGAAATAAGAACCTATCGGTGTTCTCCATTGAATACATGACATCAAAATATCACATTTTGGGCAAGGATGTTTCCTTATACTTGGTAGTAAGTAAGTGATGATTTTTGTAAACCCATTTTCACAAATAAATATATTTGTATTTTTTTTTTGTATATTTTTGATACAGGACTTACGTGAAATCCCGTGTCGAAATTGAATAGATCTTTTTATATATATTCTTTATATATATTCTTTATTGCACACTTAAATTTACAGGATAAATAAGAGATCTTTTCAAGATTTCCTATTAACCATATTTAAGTAAGTAAGTAAAAACACTTTATTGCACACAAAAGGAACAAATTAATTAATTTGTTAAAGTAAATGTAGGTAGTTAGGTACGGTCGACCGAACCGATGGCGGTATAACCATCTTTTAGGCCAAGTGTACCTAAGTACCTAGGCCGGCGGCGGGCAGCAGCGCCGTCGGCGCAAGACTTGGTTCTGCGCTCACCAACCCGCCTGCCCAGCGAGGTGAGTATGGGCATACACCCCCTATGGACAGCGCACCAAATATACGGCCCCCAGTTCCCGGCAGCCTTACTATTCCAGGCCACAGTGGCAGCGGCCTCGGTCACAGTAGGGCGGGGGGTGCTAAGACTCCCCGGGTTATGGATGGCTGCCACAAACTGACCTTGGCGACGTTTAACGGACGCAGTCTACGGCTGGACGAAAGCCTGGAGCAATTGGAGGTAGAACTAGAAAATATCAGGTGGCACGTTTTGGGGCTGTCTGAAGTCCGAAGACAGGGAGAGGACATGACAACCCTAGAATCCGGCCACCTGTTCTACTTCCGAGAGGGCGACCAACAGTCGCAAGGCGGCGTAGGCTTCCTTGTCAACAAGGCTCTCCGTGACAACGTGTTGGAGGTGTCCAGTGTGTCAACCAGGGTAGCGTACCTTTTACGGAAAATGACCAAGAAGTATTCCCTCAAGGTTGTACAGGTATATGCGCCGACATCTACATACTTGGATACCGAGGTCGAGGCCATGTATGAAGATATCACAAAGGCCATAAATAACACCACCAAAACCTACTTCACCGTTGTCATGGGGGACTTTAATGCCAGGGTAGGAGTGCGAGAAGGCGACGACTCGCGTATCGGGGTGCACGGTATTAGGCTCAGAAACTATAGAGGGCAAATGTTGGTAAACTTCCTAAACATGCAAGGGTTGTTCTGCATGAACACCTTCTTTGAGAAGAAGCCCCATAGGAAGTGGACTTGGCAAAGCCCCGATGGTAAGACGAAGAGCGAGATTGACTTCATCTTGACGGACAAGAAGCGCATATTTAAGGATGTCTCCGTGGTCAATAGGTTCAATACCGGTAGTGACCACCGACTGGTAACAGACACTCTAAATATCGACTTCAAAGTTGAGAGAAGTCGTATGGTGAAATCCGCTCTTCGTCCAACGCTGACCCAATCCGTGCACGGCTCTGAAGCGTTCCAGTTGGAACTGCGCGATCGTTTTGCCGCGCTGGAATCCACGGCAGATGTGGACAAGGACCTTGAAAGTGTGTCAAGGGTAATTCGCGAAGTGGGAACGAGGCACTTCAAGGGGAAGCGGGGTAGCCAAAAGTCAAAACTTTCGGCGGGGACTCTGGAACTGATGAACATTCGACGCGAGATGCCGGAGGGAGCTCCGTCGTCGGACATCCACCGTCTGAATAAAGACATCCGCAAGGCGGTGCGACGAGATCTCCGAAGCCACAATACGCAACTCATAAGAGAGGCGATTGAGCAAAATCAGGGGTTAAAAGTCTTCGCTAAAGGACTGGGTAGGAGCCACTTGACGAAGCTCAAGAACTCGGAAGGTAGAATCGTCACATCAGTTCCAGAAATCCTCGCCGAGGTCGAAAACTTTTATGGCCGTCTATATGCCTCGCATGCCCCAAAGTCTCCGCCTGACGCGAACGACCCAAGAGCCACACTGACACGCCACTTCACTGAAGATCTCCCAGACGTAGACGAAGATGAAGTTGAGAGGGCTCTCAAACAGCTTAAAAATGGGAAGGCTCCTGGTGAAGATGGAATCACTTCCGAGCATCTCAGAAAAGGAGGTTCTCCAGTACTGAGAAAGTTAAAGGAGCTATTTAATTCCGTCATAGCCAATGGAACTACCCCGAAGGCGTGGAGTGAGAGCGTGATGGCGCTGTTTTTCAAGAAAGGAGATAAAACTCTCCTGAAAAACTTCAGACCAATCGCGCTCTTAAGCCACGTCTATAAGCTGTTTTCGAGAGTCCTCACAAACCGTCTCGCCGCAAGATTTGACGCCTTCCAGCCTCCGGAGCAGGCTGGGTTTCGAAAAGGTTTCAGTACCGTAGACCACATCCACACAGTGCGACAGGTTATACAGAAGTCGCAAGAGTATAAGCCGCTGTGTCTAGCATTTGTGGACTACGAGACAGCCTTCGACTCCATCGAGACCTGGGTTGTTCTGGAATCTTTGCAGCGATGCCAAGTCGATTGGCGGTACGTGGAGGTACTGAGAAGCCTGTACAGTATGGCGTCGATGTCCGTCCAAGTACAGAATCATAAGACAAAACCCATCCAGTTGCTCAGAGGAGTGAGACAGGGGTATGTCATCTCTCCGAAACTGTTCTCCAACGCACTGGAGGATGTCTTCAAAACCCTAGACTGGAACGGATTGGGCATCAACATTAATGGCGAATATATCAGTCACCTCCGCTTTGCCGACGACATAGTCATAATGGCTGAATCGTTGCAGGATCTGCAAATAATGCTGCACAGTCTCAACGCTGCCTTACTGTCAGTCGGTCTCCGGATGAACTTGGACAAGACTAAGGTCATGTTCAACGAACTAATCACTCCAGAACCGATCTCGATCAATGGCGAAGTGCTCAAAGTTTTGTTGGTTAGGGTTGCCAGATGTTCGATAGTAAAAGTATCGAGTAGGTAATGTATATATTACGATAGTTTTGACTCAAGCTCATACATACATAAGATAATATCATAGGCAATCTGATAAAATATAAATATAAATATCAAACATTCTTTTTTGTATTTTTTTAATTTAATGTGCCTATTTGAATCTCCATTTTTAAAAATTCACATACCTTTTCTTATTTTGGGTACTAGCCATGCGAAAAGTGCTGTTTTCACAGCTATACGATACTTTTTTAATACGTATAATATCTAATTTAGAATTTTGCCAGTTTTGGTACGGTAATCAACATCTGGCAAGACTGAGTTATAAGCAGTTTCAGCGCGCTCAAACGCCGTTCCATTTTGATTTCGCACATGAGCCGTATTATCGCAATTTCTGAATCGGTACGCGAGTAATCGCTGTCAGTACTTTGAGCCGTAAAATCTGATTCGGAATACACCCGACTACCACAGAACAGACGGACAGAGGAAAAACGTTCCGTTTCCTCACTTTGTAGGGGCGCATTCCGAATCATACTTTCAGCGCTGTCAGTGATCAGAAAAGAAAAAAAACGTATGAGTTTTGACAGCTGACAGTGAATCGGAATGCGTACTTGTGCGAATGGGTACTTTAATCGATTTCAGCGCGTCTCGGAACGCAGGGTATGTTGCAATGTATGTTCAAATAGCATTATGCCAAGGAAAAGGCGGGAACCTTCGAATTGAATAGGCGCGCTCTTATAAAATTATTTTTGAAAATTATTTTTCACTATTAATTTCGCTATTTTATCTTGTATTTTTGTAAATAGTTGTATATATTTTGCTTTAATTTAGTGTGTATAAAGTTTTAACTCTTCCCCATCATGGGGAAGAGTAATAAAAAACGGCATAAAGTCCGGGATAGATCAGCAGGCCAAGAACGGGACAGATCACCGGTAAATGATGCACTTACGGTATCGGAATCTTCGGACTCCGATCTTGAAGAGAGAAGAAAGAGAACGTTGCCAACATCAAATATGCAGCACACTGAAAATGACTCCGATAAGTACAAGCTCTATAAGGTGCCAGGGTACTCTAGAAAGTACCCTGATAATTCTAATAAGTCCGATTATATCGTTTTTATATCGCGAGTAGAGGAGAACAGACCTTTCTCAGACAAGGACCGCTTGGCTTTGTCGAAAGCTTTGAGGGACCACTGCGTCTCGGGTGTTATGCACCTGAGGCCAGTTAACAGATACAAAGTAAGCATTACATTTGATTTATCGAACAATGCCAATGTCTTCATACAAAACGAGAAATTACTAAAAGCGCTTTCCTTGAAAGCATCAATTCCTGCAGGCGACACAGAGGTCACGGGGGTTCTTACTTCCGTCCCTCTAGAACTTTCAAATAAAAACATTTTCGCACTAATAGGAAGTTCAAGGAATGTAATCCAAGTTCGACGTTTCATGCGACGGGTGAGAGGCGAAGGGGGTGAGGTGAGCTTTCAGCCTACTCAGACTGTAGCTGTGACCTTTGCCTCCACTCAGCTCCCTGAGTATGTCTATCTCGATTCTTGGCGTCATGAGGTGAAAATATACATACCACCTGTAAAGCAGTGCCTTAAATGCTTACGCTACGGTCATATTGCCAAGTTCTGCAGGAATGATGAGGTATGTTCCATTTGTACATTAAAACATAATTTCAAAAACTGCACTGCAGATAGAACAAAACCCAAATGCGCAAATTGTAATGGTGAGCATGTTGCTATTTCATCTTCATGCCCAATCAAAAAAGCCAAAATCGAAGAAAATAAAATTAAGTCACATTCAGTGCAGTATTCCGATTTGTTCAACGAAGCTTCCTTCCCTCATTTAGCATCCAAATCCATCGAAACACAAATTAATAATCTTACAAAATCAGATACTTTCATAAATTTAATTCTTGAGACCATTACAAATATATTAACAAATAAAAGCAAAGACAACAATACACCTATTAATTCAGCATCAATTCGAGCAACATTAAAACAAACGTTAAGCAAAACATCCCCTCTTCTTAAATAATGGATTTATTAAACATTGTTCAGTGGAACGCACAAAGTTTAGTAAGCAATAGGTTGAATCTCACACATTTTTTAAATGAAAACAACATACATATTGCACTGATTTCAGAAACTTGGTTAAAACCGAATATTCGTTTGAATATTAGGGGATACCAAGTGGAAAGAAATGATTGTGGTAATAAACATAATGGAGTTGCCATTTTAATCCACAACAGCATAACTTATTCTAAAATAAATACATATTATGATAATTCCTTACAAAATATTTGTGTCAGAATCAAAATAAATGGAAAAGAAATTAGTATAGTTAGTTTTTACAGTCCTTCCAATTGCAGTCCTGCTTTTGATAAATTTAAATTTGATTCCTTAATAAAGTCGATTCCGGAACCGATGATCTTCGCTGGCGATTTTAACGCGCATCATACATCTTGGGGATGTGTTGATACTCAACCACGCGGAAGGGATGTTTTAGACGTTATTGACGATAATGATGTAGTTCTTCTTAACGATGGTCAGGCGACGACAGTAGGTTCGATGTCTTGGCGTCCTAATGCTTTAGATCTAACATTGGCATCAACTACTTTGGCTTCCTTTTGTGATTGGTCTATACATGAAGATCCCCTTGGCAGTTATCACCTTCCTGTAATCATTAAGGTTGTTGTTAGTAATAGAACATTTTCTAACGAAACTAATTGCTCTGGCGCTAACATGCATCTCCCCATCTATCCTAAATATAAACAGGTGGATTGGAAAATGTTTGTCGAAAATTTCGTATCTTTGTTGGCAGTTTTTAGGATAGATTCTTATACACCTTTAGACGCATATAAAACTTTTTGTGATCTCATAAAAATAGCAGTAGAAAAATCGATTCCTAACATTTCTTCAAATAGTAGTGACTATCGTTCTTGTCATAGGAAGTCTAGGCTTAGACCTAACCTCCCTTGGTGGAATGACAAATGTACAGAAGCTGTATTGAAGTCCAAAGAAGCTTATTTGAATTTTAAATATCATCCTTGTGAGGAAAATTATTTGGAATTCAAAAGGCTTCAAGCTCTCAAAAAACTTACCTTAAAGATTGAACGCAATAGTAGTTGGGTTGCTCTTTGTAATTCTTTTAATCGTTGTACTCCTCTATCTGTAATTTGGAAATTTGTGCGCAAGTTTAATAAATCTTATGTACCTAATAATAAAAATGATGATAGCTGGATTTCAGCTTTTTTAAATAAATATACTCCTGATTTTGTTTGCAATAAACCAGACATTAGTCATAATCTAAATATGAATTCAAATAATAGTTTCCTTTTAAAACCATTTTCCATGCAGGAACTAAAGTCAGCAATATTTTCAAGAAGAGATACAGCATTTGGTCTAGATGGCATTCCATATATTGTTTTTAAGAAAATGAATGATGAGTGTCTTAGTATTTTCTTAAGAATTCTTAATCAGCTCTGGTTAAATAACGAAATCCCATCTAACTGGAAAGAGGACTGTCTAGTTCCCATTTTGAAACCAGAAAAACCTAAATCTGATCCGAATTCATATAGACCAATAGCCTTAACATCTTGTGTGGCCAAAATTTTTTGAACAACTTTTAAAACAACGTTTGGAATTTTTTATTGAACAAAATGGTTTGTTACCTTCTAATCAATATGGGTTTCGACGAGGTCGTTCTTCACGTGAAAGTATTTGCCAGTTACACTTAGATATTTTCAGATCTATAAGTAGTAATCAGTATCTTTTATCTGTCTTTTTTGATATTTCTGGTGCCTTTAATAATGTTAATTTAAGTGTTCTTTGTAGTGAATTGATGTCCATTGGATTGCCAGGAAAACTAGTAGACTGGATATATACATTTCTATCTGAAAGAAATTTATTTGTTAAATATAATAATCACTTATATGGTGCAAGATTATCTTCTTTAGGAGTCTGTCAGGGGGGAATACTGTCTCCTTTGTTGTTTATTTTGTACATAAGACGTCTAAACATTATCTTGGGTTCATCAGTTAAGAACTTGCAGTTTGCTGATGATCTAGCTGTTTATGCGTCAGGGGATGATTTAGCTGTGGTGGCTGATTCAATCAATGATGCATTGGCAGCCTTGGGTCAGTATTTTGCTCATCTTAATCTAGATGTAAATCCCACTAAGTCTAAAGTAGTATTTTTTGGCCGAAAGAGTGTTGTTTTACCTGTTGTTTGCTATAGGGGGGTTCCACTTCCTGTTTCATATGATGTTAGATTTTTGGGAGTGATCTTTACTCAAAACCTTTCTTGGGGAAAATATATTGATAAAATAATTGCTCGTGCAAATAAAGCATTCAATATATTAAAATCATTATCTGCCACTTATTGGGGTGCAGATCCCAAGGTTTTATTAACTCTGTATAAGTCTCTTGTTCGAAGTCATTTCGAATATGGTTTCTTCTGTTATTCAGATGATCCTAAAATTGTAAATAAATTAGAATTAGTGCAAAACAAATGCATGCGTCTTATTACAGGTGCTTTTAAGTCTACTCCAATTGGCGCACTACAAATAGAATGTAAGCTTCCTCCAATAAGTATTAGATTGTCATACCTTAGGGAAAGGTTTATTCTTAAATTATATTACATTTCCAATAACACTCTCCTAAAGAACTTAATAAATGCTAGCATTGAGTTACGTCGGCGATCTATTTACATACTACAAGAATTGTCTTCCACAACCACATTGCTTCAAAATTTAAATATTTACCATGTAAATTCAACTTTGCCTTGTTATCAAGGATTGTTTATTAGCAAATTTCCTAAAATGAATATTGTCATTGACCATAATTTAACAACCAAAGAAGATGTTAGATTTAAACTGTTAGAATGGCATGATCACAGGTTCATTTATACTGATGGTTCTAAAAATCATGATTCTGTGTCTTTTGCTATTTTTGATGAAGCTCGAAACCTAGGTCATGGTCATAAAATTGATAGTCTTGCTAGTGTCTTTACAGCTGAAGCTGCAGGTATTCTCTTTGCTCTGAAACACATCAAAAGTTACAATGCATTATATACTCATTGGGTGGTTGCTAGTGACAGCATGAGCGTTCTTAAAAATCTGCAGAATAATAAATTAAATGCCAATACAAATTATATTACTTACAAAATTAAGGAATTGTGGACAGAGCTTATTGAATTGAATATTCAAGTTGTTTTTGTGTGGGTTCCTTCACATATTGGGGTTGTAGGAAATGAAAAAGCTGACTATTTAGCAAAATCAATTGTAAATTTTGTAACTATAGATAATGATTTCCTTGATACTATATCTCTGCCATTCACAGATGTTGTAAGATTACTAAAACAGCGCATGTGCGAGAAATGGGGGAGGCACTGGTATCATTGTACTGAGATTCAAAATAAAGGTTGCTGGTATGCTTCATTAGATATTCAAGTTGACAGTTCACCTTGGTTTTCTAAAAACCACTCTTATGTAAATAAAAAATTTTATTCAACCATTTGTAGGTTGCGTTTTGGTCATTGTCGTTTAAATTTTCACCTACATCGTTTAAAATTGTCCAACTCTTCGCAATGTAATCATTGTGATACTCAGGAAATACAAACCTTAAATCACATTTTCTTTGATTGCCCATCCTTCGGTATTCAGCGCCTAGTGCTGATGGATGAGCTTTTACGAATTTATGGCACAGGCAATTTGGTCCCGCATTGTATAAAGGAAATTTTAAAATGTCCTCTGTCTTATATGGCCTTGTATAAATTTGTTACCTTTTCTGTGGGCAATATATGAATCAAAGAGTGTATGAATATTGATTATAACTAATGTGTAAATAAGTTTTCAGTTAAACATCAAAAAGCGATTGTTTCTTTGTAAATACAAAATAAATATGTAAGTCAGAGAGAATGATGCATGAATGATGTGCACACACAGAACAAAAAAAAAAGGACTCGGATACAGCGATTGATACCTACTGGATTTGGAAAACATACTCGAGAAGAGATTTGAAAATTACGACATTATAAAGAATTATAATACTAATGAAATGACATATACGCTGGATTTTCCCTAAGAATATATGAAAAAACTGAAGACGTATACCTTGGATTTGTACTCAAGATAACAGGAGACAGAAGACGTATTACCCGGACTTGCACTCAAGAATATATTATAATACTAAAGACTTATACCTCGGATTTTCACTCAAGCAAAGATTTATGACTAAAGACAAGGCAGCATGGTCATTGACCTTAGCCTGTTCGAAAGAACGAACAAAAAAAAAAAAAAAAAAAAGCATTATGCCAAAACGAGAAAAAAAAAAGAGAATATAAGGGGGTTGTGTTATTTTTTGTTAAGAACGCCATTTATTTAAAGAAATTAATTGGATTTCGAATATTTATTAAATAAATCACCTTCGTAAGTCCACAGAGTACCTTTTTTTATATAAGTCTTATCAGAAACATTAATTTTGTTCTATTACGTGCGAAACTGGGGCATCATAAGATACTTCTGTCCATTTACTGTAACATATTTTTTCGTTTACCTAATTTGTTTCAGCAGAACATGCAGCGAGTTTTATCATTAGTAAATATGGCATCGTCTGTCGCACTTCTACCTATGAGGAACATAAATATAGTTCCCTCAATCATCACCACTATTAGCAACAAACTGTTAGCACCATGCAACCCTATAGTACATCAAGTTTGCGGATTCAAAGTACGGGGTCGTGTGACGAGGCGGTGCGCTTCATGCTACTTCGTGCTGAGGGACGGTAGAATGTATAATATTTGTCCTAAACACCCACGACACAAGCAGATGGCGATGAAACCAAAACCACACAACACCTGGATATTGACACATGCCAGCCAAAGCAAAGTTAGACCATGGTGATTTTTTAAAAAATATTTATTTAGTATCTAATAGTGTTTGTAGGTATGTTACAAATAAAGTAATTCAAAATTAAATGAATTTGATTTTGACTGCATAACAATAATTTAAATAATCATTTGTAAGTGATGTATATGCTGTGGCCTTATCGTAGAATTTTATGAAATGGTTGTGTTTCATGATGTGGGCAACTAAATTTGACTATAATTTTATTGTTCTCTCAAGTCCAACAGACATTTTCAGAGTACTTTTTCATTATAAACTCTTTTTTCTTCCTCATTTTAATATCGAATTTTTCACTGCGAGAACTAACATGGCCGCCATGTTGGTATATAAACAAAGTGCTTCCAGCGCTTCTATCGGCAATGTAGTAATTTTACGATATGATCAAATAATCTTGACCATTTCATGAAGTAGCTGCGTTTTTAGTTGAACATAGTGACAATCGATTTCTTATCATTGATCTGGCCAAGGCATTTCATGGTGTGGTCAATTCTACGAAATCGCCACGACATATACTTAGATAAATGAAAGGCTCGCGTGGCGCTCGCCTAGATACCGCTGGCGTAATTGTAAAATGCGGCAACAAATACTACGCCGAATTCGGCGCACCCGAGCTCGCGCCGACGCAGTCTCGTTGTAAACAACGTCGTATTTCCTCCGAGCTTGCATCCTTCCAAATTGTCATTGTTGAGTTGCCGCATTCACGGAGCTGTTGTTATTAGATAGCACATAAAAAGGTTCTCTGTGGATAGCGCGGTATCTAGACGAGCGCCGCGCGAGCCTTTCATTTATCTAAGCCTATATATATACATATTTTTATAATGTTAAGGCTTATAATCAAGTCCCTTGTGATGTTGAATGATCTGCAGCAGTATTGATTCCACTTTGTTCTTGTAAATCCATTGAACTGAAACAAAATATCACTTATGAATAAAATAAAATAATGCTGGTCAGCATATCAAATAAAATATTAATTTGATATGCTGACCAGCATATCAAATCAATTAAGTAAAAAATAAATACCTAACCTATGCATGCACCAAACTTTTTATAGTTCAACATGATTATCATCATGTGACAAAACAAGTTAAAATACCTATTTAAAATAAATACTGTATTAATTGTTGTTTAAATAAAAAAAAAACAAGTAGCCAATGAGGTACTGTTAAATATAAGAGTCGGGCGGGCACGACAAGTAAACACGCTAGTCAATTGCACACTGATCTTTAATCAAGAACAAACCGGGCGGTGGCGCACACGCACACACGCAAGATATCTAACAGGTACAATGTCAAGGTAACATGCCATTCTTTGGACGAACCATGAAGAGTGTAGACAGGCGAAGATGGCCTTGCCAAGCCCCAGTGCCAGGCTCGCTAAGACCCTGTTTCGGCTAAGTAAACCACGCTTGCGTTTGGTGACTGCAGCAATAACTGGTCATGGTTCTTTTAACAAACATCTATATGTCCTAGGTGTTACTGACAGCCCCCTTTGCAGAGCCTGCTTGGAGGCAGAAGAAACGGCCGCTCACGTCCTCATGGAGTGCACGGGAGTGGCGGACTACAGGGCTAAATACCTCGGTCAAACGAGGGACCTTCCAGGGATAACCGGTAATGTAAAGGGCCTACTGGGTTTCCTGGAAGAGTTGGGTTGGCTCGAATGACACCGCATTCCCACCCACACGCAAAATAGGCGCATTTGACGTCGAGTTGCGGAAACCAGCCCGTCATGACTAATGACTAATGAGGTACAATGTTGGTAGCTACCACGGAATATAAATTATATTCCATGCTCCCAACAGTCCCCTACTATACCTACAATCAAAGATATTGTTTTACTTTGCCTGCAATATTATGAAAATGTTAAGTGTATCTATGTAATTAATTTGATTTCTAGTCATACAAACCTTATTCTTTCAATGAGTTCTCCAATAGTATTATTTCTATATGATGTAAAATTGTCCTGTGAGTTTTCAGCTTCATCTACAATCTCAATAGTCTCCAATTCATTTTCTATTATTACCACATCAGCACTGTCTGCAGACCGATTATGACTATCATGACTTTGTTCACTCTCATTCTTTGTTGGCTGTCTAGGACTGTTGTCTGTGATCTTAATTCCAGCTATTCCTGTAGTGTGTGTATAAAGATTTATTTATTATTTTATTATTATTGATTTGTTTATTAATATGTAATATTATCTGATATCTAATATTACTATTTACGTTATTTTATCTACAGTTATATTTAAAATTATAAGACCGTAATTTAATTAGTATAAAATAATTAGGTACTTATTAATTAAGAATAGAATATGCAGCATTTGTGCACTATTGATTTAAAGGCTGCTTAATTTAAAAAGGTAGTACCTTTAGCTGGCAATGTTGGTGTGTCACGTTTGACACGACGTCGCCTAGATGGATCTCTACTCTGAACTTGTACCATGTTCTGAAAATTTATGACATAAAGGGCTCCAGCTAATAATAACTTGCATTCCCCATCTCCTGTATTGAAAGATGTTTCCAATTCATTATTGCTTCTTTCATCATATTTCCACCATCCTAAAACAAAACAATAAATATACAAACGCTAAAAAGCTGATATAAATAAATATTGAAAGAGTTACATACTGTTGTAATAATAAATTACATGTCAAGTAAATAACAACCTTTCTATATAACTAAGCAGTTCAATTAGTTTAAAGGTCATTACCATTCCTTCCCTCGTAATACCAGTGGTAACCTTCTATTGCCTCTGAGTTGGTTGTAGTAGGCAGAACCTTTTCTAACAGAACCGGGTGGTCAAGGTAGTCAGGCGGGATTTGTGCTCTACACATTGCACATTTTTTATTCTGTATTGCTACACCCTGAAAATAAAAGGAAAGAGACAAGCAACATAAGTTACTAAAACAAACAATCTTAACAGTATGTGTTATTGATACTTCTCTACGGAGCAATTGTATGGTGGCACAGGGCTAGCATCAAAAGCAATCTCAAAGAACTCAATCAAGTACAAAGACTAGCGGGCCTTATGATAACAGGGGCAATCAAAACCACGCCGACTGCGGCGATGGACATGATTCTAGGATTTAATCCACCCGACTTAGAAATAAAAAAGAAAGCATTACAACAATTCTATAGACTGAAATCCTTTGGAATGTGGAAACCAAAACATGCAAATGGTGGACACGCGGTCATAGGAAAGGAATTTGAAGAAAAAATGTCACTGATCTTTGCCAACAATGATCTCATCAAGAAGCAAAGAATCTTTGATAAGAAATACAGAATTCACATAGGGTCAAGAGAGAAGTGGGAACTAAGTCAAGGGGAGGACATAACAATGTGCTTCACAGACGGGTCAAGGAAAGAATCAACAGGACTATCTGGTGCTGGTATCTACATTGCCGATAATACTCCTGTAAAGATATCGGAAAGACTAGGCAAATTTGCAAGCGTATTTCAGGCTGAGATATTTGCCATTCTAGAATGCACCAGACAACTCCAAACTGAGGAACCTGGCTGCAAAGACAATGTGATCATCTACAGCGACAGTCAAGCGGCCTTGAAGGCGCTGGATAAGCCAGAAACTATGTCAGCCCTGGTAAAGGAATGCAAACAAGCATTAAATTTACTATCGAGGAGAAGAAATATTACATTAGCGTGGGTGCCTGGTCATCAAGGCACTGAAGGTAATGAGATAGCGGATGAACTGGCCAGAACGGGTGCTGATGAAACCTTCACTGGTCCGGAACCTCGGCTACCAATACCTCAAAGAATAACAATTGGAGTGATTAAAAAGAAGATAACCACAGAAACAAACGCCAGATGGAGGGAGACAAAAGGTCTCCGACAGTCAAAACTGTTCATCGAGGCGATTGATAAAAAGCAAACCAAAAGACTACTGGAATGTAAGAAAAATGAGGCGAGGCTGGTCACAGGGATAATTACTGGACACTGTGCACTAAACAGACACCTCACTATTATGAAGAAAGCCACAGATCCGTCATGTCCCGAATGTGGGGAAGAAGAAACAAGCATTCACCTAATTGCAGAATGCCCTATGTATTCTCTACCAAGATGGGAGATACTAGGAACCGATAGGATTGATAGGGAACAGTTAAGGGACATTTCAATAGGGAACATAATCAGACTTTGCAAAGCATCGGGTAGATTCGAGGGGTCGACGCTGCCGGGGCACCAGTAAAACCAGTGCTCCTCGGTTGTCTCCTAGAGGAATAGCGGGGCGAGGACTAACCTGTTGAACCGCCGAAGGGGACGAGTTGTGTGACACCATGCGATCCGGAGGATCTCACGCTAAGGAAGTGTGGGAGCACTAACGAGGAACTCTGGTCGGGGGGGGGAGCTCCGTGGGGGGGAATCTCCGGGTTTCCTTCATACGGAGTGGTACCCCCTTCTGTCTGTGGTGAATCGGATAGGACGCTCCAGCAAGCGCTTACCTGGAGCGGTGAGAGAGGATGCGTATGGGGGCAGAACTCGTCCGGGGAGAGCGAGGGAATAGGGAGAAATGTCCGATGCACCGCGAGTCCGAAGGGTGACAACCGAACTGGGAATTAGGGGTGGAATGGTTCTACAAACAGAGCAGGTCACCCGTCTGCGCTCCGTCGCAGGCGTCCCCCATAAGACATACATACATACATACATGTGTTATTGATAATTTATTGGCTGTTTATAAACCATATATTTTTTTACTAAGTATTTCGAGTGAGAATTATATGTAGATATATAATTCTAATATAATTCTCACTTATACTCTACATATAATTCTCACTCCAAATACTTGGTAAAAAGATATATATCTACATTTATAATTCTTACTCCAAATACTTGGTAAAAAATATATGGTTTCTTTATTATTTAATATTTAAGATACTGTATTATTATTTTTACTGTAAAATGTTTTCTTGTAATTTTGATTGGTGTCAATAATGAATATTTGTATTGTATTGTTTCTATTTTTGTACATATATTTTGACAAATAAAAATATTCTGTTCTATTCTTGGATGAAATTAAGTAACTATCAACAACAAGATTATTTATCTAATTCATAAATAAACACAACTCATCAACTATTCATGAGGCATAGTATAACATTATAGTTATTTTTCCAAATCATTATTATGATGTAAGAGAAGTATTTGAAAGAGGCACTATTGTTTAAAAATAAGTTTTAGAAATTAAAGTCAGCCCAGCTTTAATATCACTACTCTTGTCTTGTTCCATTGTAAGGGTAGTGTAAAATACTTACAGAAACAAAAACAAATTAAAATACAGACCTGATATGGAGCCCAAAAAATGGTAGCCTTTCACCACTATGCCAAGATAAATTAAATTTAACACTATGCCAGGAAGGAACAACGGCTACTTACAACTATACAGTACAGACAGGTAAAGATTGCTTACTTTGACACAAAGAAAACAAAAAATATGTCCACAGGGCAGCTGGGTGGGATAATTGCACTTTTGCAAACAGACTGCACAATCTTGAAATTCTGAAAAACAGAACAGTTTTATTGAATCTTCATAAACTATTGGAACTTAAGTAAAAAATAAAATTGTGATTTAACTTTCTAACTTACTACCGCTTACTACGGATAGTTAATATACCACTCGCCTGTTTTCCTACCTTGCGTACTTTCCCCACTCATTTTAATTTTGTAGACTGACTGAACGCAAAACAACTGAGCGAGTGACCCAATCGCGACCTAGTTAATGTTTTGCTAATTATGTGATCTGAAATAATAAATTTCACGAGAAATCACAGCGAGAAATACAGTTTTTTGTTGATTCGTCGATTTCATCACAGAGACACAGACTACCTAGGAGAAACTGACGTTTTGATTCTGCTTGCTCGCGCAAACCACCACACCACCTACACACGCATGCAACCACAACACAAGTTTGTTTGACTGACAATTTTTTTTTTATTTATGGCACTAGGCAAACCCTGCGTTCCGAATCGCGCTGACAGCACTTTGAGTACCCAAAACCGCGTACCGAATCACTGTCATTGGGATTACGGCAGCCATTGTGACGTCACGGATTGCGTCATGACCGCCGCCATCTTTCGCTAACGGCGCCCATGCTCCAGAGCGAAATTCACGTAAGCGTAATGTCAAATTCGACTTTGACATATTGTTTATTTATTTTTAAAAGTTAAATGTTTAAATTTAAAATTAACGTGTCTTATATTTATTTGGTTGAACAAAATTAAAAACACGTTATTCAATTATTAAATGGAGATAAATTACTGAAATATTTTGAATCAATCAGTTTTGTAGGTTAGGGTTGCCAGATGTTCGATAGTAAAAGTATCGAGTAGTAGGTTAAGTATATATTACGATAGTTTTGACTCAGGCACATACATACATAAGATAATATCATAGGCAATCTGATAAATATCAAACATTCTTTTTTGTATTTTTTTAATTTCATGTGCCTATTTACATCTCCATTTTTTTAAATTCGCATACCTTTTCTTATTTTGGGTACTAGCCATGCGAAAAGTGCTGTTTTCACAGCTGTACGATACTTTTTTAATACGTATAATAATTTAGAATTTTGCCAATTTTGGTACGGTAATCAACATCTGGCAAGACTGAGTTATAAGCAGTTTCAGCGCGCTCAAACGCCGTTCCGTTTTGATTTTGCTCATGAGCCGTATTATCGCAATTTCTGAATCGGTACGCGAGTAATCGCTGTCAGTACTTTGAGCCGTGAAATCTGATTCGGAATACAGCCAAATAGTTTGGCCGCGTTCTGACTTGCGCTGAAATCACTATGAGTACCCAAAACCGCATACCTACCGAATCACTGTCAGTGGGATTACGGCAGCCATTGTGACGTTTTTCATTGAAGAACACCCTGTTTTTTTTATTATTTTATCACATAGTCCTAAGACATAGTCTATAAAATTAGATAATCGTTAGTGAAAGAATTACTTTGATACGAAGAGTAGTTCTCGAGTTATTAATTTTTTTAGGCCGGTTTGAAACGCGCGACCGCGCTCGCCTGTGTGACGTCATTTTACAGTCACCGCGCCACCCCGCACTGCTGCCGCTATACTTACCTTTGTGGTAGTCCGCACACGATCCTGCATTTTTCGCTAGAAATTCGTTCAAACAAACGAAATGTCAAAACAAAAGACTTACAAATGGTGTATAGTTCTCAAATGTGTGTCCACAACTTTCAATTCGCCAGAAAAGTTGTTTTTCTTAGTACCGTTTGAGCCTAAAACCCATAAAAATTGATTATTAAGCAAGATAATCCACCCGGCGACAAAGGTGCTGTACTTGCCTATATACCTATTGTTGTGAAGATAACTTTGATGTAGGTAAGTAATATTCATGTCAGGTATATATTTTGTAGATACTTAAAGCACATTGTACCAATTCGAGTAAATAATATACATAGTTACGTAATATTCATTTGATAGGTTATGTTAGGGGTATAACCTTTCGTATTAATTTCGTTGCATTTCAATGTTTGATTTTGCTTTAAGTTAAAATGTATTTTAGTTATAGTTTACTTGAGTAAACGTACCTATGTATTTATCGTATTGCCAGAAGTTCTGAACCTTTTGTAATATAATATATTTCACTGCATAAGTATATTAACTAAATTTAGTTCAGAAGTCAACGTCTTCCAGCTAAAACGATGTTGATCAATCAATCAATCGATGCAGTCTACTGCTAGACGTAGGCTTCCTCAAGGACACGCACGATCACCCGCTTTCCTCATCCAGCCACCACCAGCGACCTTCCTCAGGTCATCAGTCCACCTGGCAGATGTTGAGATGATATTTTGTTTTCTAATGAATTCGATAAATTCTTATATCGGATTAAAATACAAAAAATAATACGGTGTATTCTGTTCAGCTGGTTTATGCATGTGTAAATACGTGTTGAATGTTAAAATGAATGCTGTATGAGATATTACATTTTTATATCATTTGTTTATTTTACAGATTGTTAATGACATGGAAAATTACGTAAAATTTAAATTGGTCGGAGGCAGAAAACAACTCAAATAAAACCGGCTAAGCATGTGTCTGGCCATGCAAAGTGTAAGGTTTAAGACAGTTAACATTCATCAAAATATTTTTCTATGATATTTGTAGTACATTTTATAAGTTAGTCTATTATTCGATAACCTCTAAGGTCTACTTGATGTTGATAGTTTTCCTTTTAAATTCATCATAATACACTACTACCGTGAATTTTTTCACATTTCCAAATACGACGGTTTCGCTGGTAGGGGGGGAGGGGAACACTTAACTCTAACAAAAATAAGCATTTTCAAATGAAATATTTCTGAAACTTACACTAGCATCGAAAAATGGCTTACCCCCATTATTTTTAAAAAACCTATCCAACGATCCTTCATTCGTTTAGGTAGTCATAAATAAAAAAATAACCCCCACTTCACGTGTACCAGAGGAACAAAAAAAAAATTTCTTAAAGATTTTATTCTTCAGCTTTGTCGGCATGATTAATATTGTTACGGTCTAGCAGTAGCAACTAGCGCTATCTATCCACAGAGCCGGGAACTATCTAGATATCTCAAGACGCTCGAGAGCTTTTTACGTAATGCGTCTACTCGATGCTAGATGGCGGCTTTGTTCCGGAATGTTCGTCGTAGTGTGGGACTGCACTGGTAGTTTCTGGAAGATTCTAGACCCGATTTCGGCGCATATATAAGGCGGCCGGCTCTGCGCGAGTTCAGTTCAGTTTCGAGTGAGCTATCGGAGTGAAAACTTCAAAGCGATCAAGAGCGAAGAAACCTGCAACCTAAGCGATACCTACGGATTACGAGTGACTCTGTGAATTGGATTATAGTGTGATTTGCCCTGGAACCAGTTGTTCATCGCCGAATAAACCCTCGAATTACGTCATTGGTGTTTTAATCCAAATTATCGAACCCTTGGCCGTAACAATATGTATAACTTTATCGGTTAAGTAATTTGTTAACAGTTAGGAAATTATACATAATCAGTACAGTATCAAAAATACACCGTATATACATAAACAAAACACGAAAAGGAGGAAAGATCCAGCAATAAGGGTTGACAGATGTAAAACCTTATTTGCAAGAAGGCAATATGAGAATCGTTCTGGAGTTCTATACAACTTGTTAGATAGGGATAAAGGTATTTATGATAAAAACTGCTATGAATGCAAAAAAAATATACAAATATGGCTTGAAAATAAAACCAATGATGATATTGAAGCAATACTTCAATCTTGAAATAACTGATACATACGGTATATATATATATATATAAAATTAATACAATAAAGAGACTAAATAAATATATTGTATAAAATACGATAAATAGGTGGGATAGTTAACTAAATTAAATAGTCTTGATAAAATAATATGATAATAATATAAGACAAATACTACTTTTCACAGATATTAACTAAAGTAACTTACACAAATCCACATACACACACACACCTGCACCTACCTTTACACATACATACACACCCTCACACACAAACACACATGCACACCTATACTCACTCATGGTTAGCTGGCTTTGATAGTAAGTTTCTCTTTAAAATTTGTTAACTCCTTGTAATGTTACCTTCTTGGTTACAAAGTTCTGATTTAATTTTTAAAATCCAACGATTAATAAAACAACTTGTCATTAGGAAGAGCAGGGCCTCCTAACACAGGCTTTGCTTAACAGGAGACCCTGACAACAAACTGTTATAGTTTTTCATAAGCTAATAAAGAATTTATTTATTTATTTATATATGCCAAATTACAGCCTTCTAGTACTAAGAGTCTCTGAGCTGTACCGCGGACGGACAGACAGACAGACAGACGGACATGGCGAAACTATAAGGGTTCTTTTTTTACTATGGAACCCTAAAAAGGAGTAGTTTCTCACAAGTTCCAATGTCAAAGAACATTTCATATAACATTTGACACCTGTCGCTGATCTAAAAAAATTGTATTAACTAAAAATGTGATACGATATGAAATGTTTAGTACCCCTGACAAAATTCTTGTTATTATTAAACTAAGATCATTATAATGTTTACAAGAACATAATATGGGTGTCAGTCAATGCATATTATTAATTGTTCATTAGGTAAAATAACAAACATCTATAACCAAATATACTTTTATTGCTTTTCAAAATATTCCCCGTGATGATCGATGCATTTTTTCATACGTTGAAACCAACTTTTGTAGCATTTTTTCCATTCTGTATCGGGTATCTCCAAAACGTGCATTTTGAAAGCATCAACGGCTTCTTCCCGGGTCGAAAATCGGTGTCCACGTAATTTGTTCTTCACGCTTGGGAATAAATAAAAGTCGTTGGGTGCCAAGTCGGGACTGTACGGCGGATGACCCGTTAATTCGATCATTTGACTATTTAAATACTCCGTTGTTGCGGCCGAGGTGTGACAGCTGGCGTTATCGTGGTGAAGGATTATTCTTCGTTGTCGATTGTTCTTGCGTATTTCTCCAAAGACTTCTGGCAAGCAAATGGTAGTGTACCATTCAGAATTAACCGTTTTACGATTCTCTAGTGGTACTGTAGCCACATGTCCACTAATACCAAAAAAGCAGGCAACCATTTGCTTCAAAGTGCTTTTTTCACGAACAACTTTAGTTGGGTTTGGCTCATTTTGGAACACCCAAACCGTTGACTGCTGTGTTTCGGGATCATACGCATATATCCAAGATTCGTCCCCTGTGTAGATATTATGAACAGCTTTTGATGTAAGTACCACATTTGTATTTTTCTATCATCACGAGCCTGTTTTTGTTTAACTGTTAAGTTGTGCGGGATCCAACGAGAACAATTTTTTTTTACAGATAAATGTTCGTGTAATATTTTATAAATACTCGTCATACTAATGCCCATAAATGCCTCCATCTCGCTTTTTTTTTTTTTTTGACGGACCTAATCACTATTTATACCAGAGTGGTAATATAGTGGGCGCGGACTTCCTCTATCTCGCGATATGTAACATGACGGTCTTGCATTATTAGTTCGCGCACAGCTTCAATATTTTGTGGTACAACAGCCGATTTAGGGCGACCTTTAAAATCGTCCGCAAGCATACGACGACCACGATTAAACTCTCTGAACCAGTGATACACAGTGGTTTTCGATGGGGCTTCCTCCCCAAAAGTCGACAAAAGTTGATCCATGCACTGTTTTTGAGTTAATCCACGCCGAAAGTCGTAATAAATCATAGCACGAAAATTTTCACGAGTGAAATCCATGGTGATGATAGACAATGAATTTTAAAAATGGCGCCACAATGTAAAAACAATTGACAGATGAATGAAACAAACTTTATTTTACAGCCAAAGAGTTCTATTTTTAAATGTTATAATTTCTTTTTAAATATTGTTTATGTAAGTGGCCCCTTGTACGAATATACCTACAAATCTTACTTACTTTTTGGTTTTACGTATACGACGCGTAGAATGGGAAAATATTCTATTTCTATAAGTTGCAAATTGGATTCTTACTTTCACATTTTCACTCCTCGCATTTCAGCTGCAACGAAATCGGCATTTTTTTGAAGAATAATGGACTAACATCAAACTGTCCACTCTACGCAAGTTACATGATTGCTCTTTTTATACTTTCCATGTCAATAACTAAACAATCCTAGCCTCAAAACAATAATCGGGAGTTGGATGCGTGAGTGGTAGGTATAAGTATCTATGATAGAGTGATCGTGGCGGACCTCGCGGTAATGGCTGGTTTAGGTACACGTATTAAGTTGTTTAGTAGTTAACTTAATTTTAAGCAACTTAATGCGTGTAAACAGCGAATTTAGTAGTAAGTTGCAAGTTAAAATTTAGTGTGCAAGAAAACAAGTAGATTAGAACTTTTTGTATTTTTCAGGTAAGTTGGTGGGCGTGGCCTGTCACTTGACACGTTTGGAAAGGCGCGATTTAGTTAATTTTAAGTTAAATGCGAAGTGCGAAGTTACAAAGTTTATAAGTGCGAGTGTTTTATGTTTATTTATTGGATATATTTTAATATATATTATTATATAGGTATAAAAACATTAATGATTAATATATTATTAATATTAAATATTAATCATTAAAAATAATAATAATATTAATTAAATAAAAATAAATATTTTATTATACTTTATTATTTTATTTATTATATTTATTACAGATTTGAATTCGCTGTTGATCGTCCATCTTGGGCTAACTAAAGAGCTTAACTACTAAAATGACGTGTAAACACTTACTTAAAATTTAGTTGCTACTTGACAACTTAATGCGTGTAAACCAGCCATAAGCGAGAGAGACGCGAGCGAGGGGCGGAGCCTGTAAAATGACGTCACACGCGCAGCGCGCGCCGCACGGAAATCAGAATTTTACTTCAACTTTGAATATCCATAACTATAAAACTATTTAGAATTTTTGAATGAAACAAAAACAGTTCTATTGTGAAACACTTAGGGTCCATTCTTACGAAGTTTCAAGCGATTTTGCGTATCTACTGATATTCTTCATAAATCCTTATTACAGACAACTCAAAACAGTCAATATTATAATAATATTTTTGTTCATATTGAAGCACAGAGGTCAAACATTTTGGTTTCAGTCCTTTAAATTACAATTAGTGTTTAATGTAAGTATAATCATCGTTTATCCTTTGACCGAAAAGCGCAGATAAAGGAGATCGAAAGACGCATCGGATTAGGCTGGGCTGCTTTCGGGAAACTAGACAACGTTTTTAAATCCAAACTCCCGCAATGCCTGAAGACCAAGGTGTTTAACCAATGTGTCCTGCCGATCCTCACCTACAGTGCCGAAACATGGACGCTCACTAAGCAAAATATGCACAAAATTAAGGTAGCACAAAGGGCAATGGAGCGTTCTATGTTAGGTATCTCACTCGTTGACCGCATACCAAACGTAGAAATTAGTCGGAAAACTAAAGTCGAAGACGTAGGTAAGCGGATAACGAGACTGAGGTGGAGATGGGCGGGGCACTTGGCTAGACGGGACGACGGACGGTGGACCAAAGCAGTCACAGAGTGGTGGCCTAGAGGGGCGACAAGGCCAGTGGGCAGACCACCAGCCCGATGGTCAGACGATATCGTCAAGATGACGGGATCTCACTGGATGAGGCTGGCACAGGACCGTGAGAATTGGCGCTATAGAGAAGAGGCCTATACCCAGCAGTGGGTTGATGTGGGCAGAGTATGATGATGATGATGAACTAAAATATTTTGCAATTTCGGTCCAGTTTTCTAGATACATCATCTAGGTAAATAACTTTGTAATCCCATATACATATATAGGATTACAAAGTTACATTTGCAATAAAAGAATCAGTGTGCATGTATAATGGGATAATAGGCGTAACTTGTTAGGTGGTAGGGTGGGTGGAGGGTAGGTGCAGGTTTGGTGTTGGGTAGGCGTAGGGTTAGGTAGGTAACAACTTTGTAAAAAAATACATTTATACGGCAAATAAAGCTTCTAACTAATTTTAGGGAAAATGGCAAGACAACGTCTGCCGGGTTTATACTTAGAAAAATAATGGGTTAAGTATTTTATTAATTTCAAAAAACTTGTACAAAAAGGAAATGAAATGCCATCAAAAACATAACTTGTAAAAAAAACCAAGTCTTAGTTCTTCTACCGATAGTGACCATATCAATATAAAAAATCTCTTAAAATCGCAATAAATAATCAAAAATATAATAATGTATTACTTGTGAGATACATTACGTTTTCATGCGAATCTATCAAATCGCGATAATACGGCTCATGAGCGAAATCAAAACGGAACGGCGGCGTTTGAGCGCGCTGAAACTGCTTATAACTCAGTCTTGCCGGATGTTAATTACCGTACCAAAATTGGCAAAATTCTAAATCATTATACGTGTTAAAAAAGTATCGTACAGCTGTGAAAACAGCACTTTTCACACCGGCTAGGACCCAAAATAATAAGAAAAGTTATGCGAATTTTTAAAAATGGAGATGTAAGTAGGCACATGAAATTAAAAATACAAAAAAGAATGTTTGATATTTATATTTTATCAGATTGCCTATGATATTATTTTATGTATGTATGTACCTGATATATCGTATTATATAAATAACCTACTCGATACTTTTACTATCGAATATCTGGCAACCCTAACCTACAAAACTGATTGATTTAAGATATTTCAGTAATTTATCGCCATTTCATATTTGAATAACGTGTTTTTAATTTTGTTAACCAAATAAATATAAGACACGTTAATTTTACATTTAATCATTTAACTTTAAAAATAAATAAATAATATGTCAAAGTCGAATTTGACATTACGCTTACGAGAATTTCGCTCTGGACATGGGCGCCGTTAGCGGAAGATGGCGGCGGCGGTCATGACGCAATCCGTGGCGTCACAATGGCTGCCGTAATCCCATCCCACTGACCAAAGAGGATATAAGGGGGTTCAGAGTCCCAACTTCCTTACAAATGAAAGAAATCAAAAATAGTATGAACTCGGATACTCTTTTGAGCCATCCTCACGCTTGACAGCTTATTAGTGATGTACCAGTATCGACAATTTCTTGTCGATATTACTACTAGGGAGGGACCTTGATATCGACACTTTATTCTACCCCTTAGTCGAATTAGTTTATTCTAATAAGTGAAATAAAACCACACACATACTTTGTCAATTTTATTATCATATCATATTATGTTACAAAGGAATGTTACCACAGCAGGATTTTAAATATCTTCGCAATCATAGCAAACACAAATTAAGTTTTAACATTTATTTCAAATTGATATCTAATTGACCTTTATTTCAATATACCCATTAGACAAAAAAAGATCTGGCTGGGGTAAGGTTACTTCAGCCGAAACCGTTTTGCTTCAGCCGAAACCGAACCGGTGACTATCAGCTTACCAAATTTAAAAATCTGCTTACCAATTACAGAAGCTGTATTTAACTATCCATTGCACTTAGATTACGATTTTCGACATTTTCTGGCTGGCGTAACGCACACTTAAATACTACCTGAACTAAAAACAATTAAAAAAAAAAAGTTATCGACACCTTTTTGTTGTGATTTTTTTCCATGTCTTTAATATTTTCTTCATTCAATGATATTATTTTATTTATCCGTCCACACTGGCGTCTAATCAAAATGAGGGCTAAGCGTGACAATATGGTGTTTACAAGTTTTTCGTGGTATGCAGTGTATTTCACGAATGAAGCATCACTGTTCGCCATAAAAACAGTGATTGTTAAAGCTCGAATGTTCATCAAATGCAATGAAGTCATTATGTTGTTTTCAAACACATTTACATTTTCTTGAACATAGTGACACATATTCAAAGAAGGATAAGTTAGGCACCTTTTATCTTGCCACCACTCTCTCAGTTTAATATATTCATAGATTGAGTTTGTAGGATCTTTAGTGAATAATGCTTCAGAGCATGCAGCACATTCATGTTTTTTTAAAATGCAGTGTACGAGATACCCACTTAAATATACAACTGGTTGCATATCAACATTGATCAAATCTTTTTCAATTCTTCTTCTACAGCATCTATAGTATCCTGTATGCTCAATACAGGGTAAGTTTCGATGTATTCCTTGTCATACGTATTTTCTTTTTTAGCTTTAGCATTTTCTGTACAGTTTCTCGAGGTCCAAGGTCTGAAAATAAATTGTAATTATTAGTTAAGAATAGTCAAAGGTAATAACAATTGTCATTTTATGATAAAATAATGGTAAAATAATTATTAAAAATTCCTTTAAATACATTTCTAGTGCTATAAAAAATAAATACACCAATAAATAATTGTTATCACTTCAATAAACTTAAACAAAACATAAATATTATATATTTGCTCTTTAAAGTAAGATGAGTAATGACATGTATCTATTATATTCGACATTTCATAAATTAAAAAATAAATTATAATTATTAATTTAGAATATTCAAACAAAGATAATAATAATAATTATTTTATGATAAAATAATTATTATGTAATGATATAATAATAATAAAAAAAATATTTTAAATACAATTCTAGTGCTATAAAAAATAAATACACCAATAAATAATTGTTATCACTTCAATAAACTTAAACAAAACATAAATATTATATATTTGTTCTTTAAAATAAGATGAGTATTTACATATTCAACATTTCATAAATAAACGTGCCATCCATGATAGCTTTGACGTCGAAAAATGATTTGTAAAAATCTTAATTCCAATAAAAAACTTTGACTTTGAATTAAAAAAAAAAAATTGGTTCTGAACGCACCCATTAAACATCAACATCGGCTTAATATCTATTTTGACAACTGTAAAAAAGAGAAATTCTAATATTTATTTATCTATAGTTATTATTAATTATATGTTAGTTAGCATAGTAACTACACAAAAACTTTAAATGTGCAACATGTGCTTAGATAGACCCTTAACATTTTATGTTGTTTCACAAAACCCTTTATATAAGCACCCCAGGGGCAAGTCGGGACTGATTTCATTTCTTGTGTTCTCTCTCACCTTGTGTTTTAACTGCTTGTGAATTTATCCTTTGTTTTGCTTCATTTACGGAAATTGTCCGTGTGCATATTGAGGATGCCAGATTTGTAGTATCTGCTTGTCTTGTACTCACAGAGTTAGAAGGTACAATAGTATCTGTAATATAAAATGGGTAGCAATTAGGGTCACATTAATAAATATTAAAGCATAAATAATTATCCAAGTAAAATGCAACTCCATGGGATTCTGATAATTCAAATTTTATTACTTTTCGTTATTGTTTTCGCCTTCTTCACTTTATGCTTGTTTATTTTAACCACACTCTAACCCTCTATGAAGTGTAATAAATACTGCAGTAAGAACCAGTTTTAACATTGAGATACAAGTATTATTTTGTTACTCACTCGGTGTTTCAACTGGTACTTCCAAAATCTTTCTTCGTTTTAATCTAGGTGATGAAATTGTAGCTGAAGATTGCAGGGTAGGGTTGGCATCTACTTGTTGTGTAGATGTAGAGGGGACAGGATCTGAAATATATAGGTATTTTACAATAGGATATTTTTCTTATTAAAAACTTTTAATAACTATTTTATTGTTTCAATTTTATCCTGAACTTTATAATATAAACAACTAAATACCTACATCAATTTTATGTTATGAATGAGTTCTCATTCATACTAACATAAGATCATGCTCATAACCCTCACGGGGTGAGCAGAGCCTCAGGTGGCACCCAAGCCAAAATGTAGCACGAATAGTGACAAGTGGCCAGCTCTTCACCTAAAACAGATGTACTACAGAGCCCTTTCCCTCAGTCGGATTTTACGACTTGACCGGAAGAAAAGCAGCTGGTACATTCTATGTTTTTATTTCTGTCCTAGACCAGCATGGAAGTTATGTGGAAAGCATGGAAGGAAGGTTCTCACTCATATAAGAAAAAAAAAATTTATTAATTACCATAATTTCCTTGTTGTGATGAAGATGCCAGTGCAGGATTAGCATTATCTACTTGCTGTGTAGATGTAGAAAGAATGGGATCTGAAATATAAATTTTAGAAATAGTGTTTTTAGGATTCTATCCGATATCAAAATAGTATACCTAACACATAAATAGCTTAAAAAATAATAATAATACTCACTTCACATTGAAATATGCAGAGGAAACTCTGCAAAACAGTCATCAGCAAGGCTAGGTGCTGTGAGGTAAAGTTTGGGAATAGCTCGCTTTTTAAGACGTGTTCCTGTCTTTGTGAAGTCCTTCCGAGCAAAGTGTCTTCCGCAAACATATTTCATGTCATGCAGTTTTTCAATGGGGAGGTGTACAAGATCCTGGTTACCAACAACTCTTAACCACTCCTTACACCTGAAATCATTGTTTTTTTTTTCAAATACAATATTGTGCTTATTTATCTATTAACATGACAACCATCTAACTAAATCAATAGTGAGAATGAACTGGACACAACAACATTGAGATGGATATCCAAACACATTCTTATCACTTATACATAGGGTCGTCTTTGACCATGCAGGCATAGTTTTCCGCCCCTTTTTAGTAAGCCAAATGTGAATGAAAGCTGAAGAATATTAATTTATATGCACAATTCAGTATTCTAAAGCCCCCACGCTAGTGGTCCTTTCACGTCATGTGCCCTTTGTACTAAGTAATATAAATAATCGCCAGATTGGGCTGGGTAACTATTAGGTTTAGGTTATGTTTACTTACCGATATTCATCTAAGGGAAATCTCGCGAAAAAAATTTTATCCACTTCGTGTCTTTCAAAACGTAGTGATTACTTGCTCAGTGGTCTTTCCCTTACACCACAAATTTCACAAATGCGGTGTCTTTTTTGCACAGCACTCATAGTTTTATCGTTTATAAACACTTTACACTGTTTAAGAGTCCTATCTCGATATAACAGGTGGCACAATATCTCAACAACAATACGGCGGAGTAGTCTTAACGCAACGTAACTGTTGGAGAAAAGTTATAAACAGAACAAAACAACAAACAAAACAAAGAAATTCACCCAAACAATAACCAAGCGTCGGCAGACATTTTCTCGTTGTGTTGCCACTAAAAAAAAAGTTTATTTGCATAAATACAAAAGTTTATCATAAATAAGTTTTTAAGTGTATTGTTGAGTTTATTTTAGTTTTGTTATCAACAATGTAATATATTTTATTTATTTCAGTTACAAAATATTTATAAGATGCTTTTTTTCAATTGTAATTATTTTAAACCTTTTGCAGTTTTAGTTTAAAATGGCAATAGGTTATATTGGCATCAGAAAGTATCTCTGTTAATACATTTTTTGTTTTGTATGAAGTTGTGAGGGACTGCCACTGACAGTGATTCGTTACGCAGTTTTGGGTACTCAAAGTGATTTCAGCGTGGCCGTAATAAATTAAGACAGAAAGACCCTTAAATAGGGACTGAATAAATTAACCGACTTGGTATTATTATTATTTATTAAAGAAAATATTATATGGATATTATATGGATCTCACAACTTTACGGTAGAAGAACGAGATGTGTTTGAATAACCAATCAGATTTCGTTATTTCCACATCTCTTCTCCGCTTAGCTTCAGTGGAAATGGATCAAGCGTAGCGGAGAGGAGATGACTAATTTTTCTATAGCAAGCGGGGCGCAGCCGAGCGAAGATTTGTGTGTAGCCGGGCGGCGGGCGGCGCGAGGGCGGCGGCGCCCGCGCTCCCACTCCCCGCTTCCTTCTGTCCGCGCTTCGCCGCTACGCACAGCTCACATCTCCTCTCCGCTTTGGTGGAAATAGCCTGCCAGCTTCGCAGCACATCTCAACACAATCTCCTCTCCTCTCCGCTTTGGTGGAAACCGGGCCTTAGTGGCGAGACTTGGTTTTTTACAAGTTATGTTTTTGATGGCTATCTTGACATTTAGATTTCACTACAGGCACATCACTTTGGCGGATTAATAACTTAATATTAATAATAAAAGTTCGCAAAAAGTTTATTTCACTGAACATTTATTTCCCATTCTTTACAAAATGTATGTGTATTACACAAAATGTATCTGGAATGAATTGCCAAAAGAAACTTTATGTAAAATATTATTGATAAAATTTTATTTTCACTTAACTAATTGAATTAAGTAGTGTAAAACAATGGGTTTACTTGTCTTTTACTTTGATAAGATCATTTAGGTCTAAAGCTACGCATATTTCCTTGGAATCTGTGCGTGGATTTCTATCCAATATTTCAGTTATGGGGTAATAGTTGTCACGGTTATCCACGTTCCATCCAGAATACTGAAAGTAATTAAAGTTCTTTATAAATAAAGGCTACTTTTGTAGCTACAATGATATAACTTAGTTTAATGATGTAATATAGCGCTATCTCTATAAAGGTACCAAATAAAAAAAAACACATACAGACTAATCATCATCATCTCAGCCGAAAGACGTCCACTGCTGGACAAAGGCCTCCCCCAAGGATCTCCACAACGACCGGTTCTTCGCTGCCCGCATCCAGCGGCTTCCCGCGACCTTCACCAGATCGTCGGTCCTCCTTGTTGGGGGCCTACCCACGCTGCGTCTTCCGGTGCGTGGTCGCAATTCGAGAACTTTTTTGTCAAAGCGTCCGTCGGTTCTCCGTGCAATGTGCCCAGCCCACTGTCACTTCAGTCTCGCAATTCTTCGGGCTATGTCAGCAACTTTGGTTTGCCTGTGAATCTCATCATTTCTGATTCGATCTCGCAGGGAAACTCCGAGCATAGCCCTTTCCATTGCCCTTTGGGTGACCTTGAGCTTTTTTATGGGGCCCATTGTAAGCGACCACGTCTCTGATCCATATGTCATCACTGGCAACACACACTGGTTAAAGACTTTTGTCTTGAGACACTGTGGTATTTGGGACGAAAAGATCTTACGTAGCTTCCCGAACGCTGCTGCCTAGCCGAGTTGGATTCGATGATTAACCTTTTTCTTGAAGTTAGATCTGCCTAGCTGGATTGTTTGCCCTAAATAGACATAACCGTTTACAACTTCGAGAGCAGCGTCCCCAACTTTTAGTGGAGTGGGTACTACATGGGCGTTCGACATAATTTTTGTCTTATCCATGTTCATTTTAAGACCCACTTGTTGGGAGACTCTGCTCAGGTCAGCGAGATCACTGAGACATCATTAAACATCTGCCTCCTTGTCGAGAAGATGAAGTCAATCTCATTTTGCGGTGCTCCGGCTTCTTGAATAAAGAGTTCATCATATAGAGTCCCTCCTTCTCCTTGAAGTCCGCCAACAACTGACCCTGAGAATTTCTGTATCCGACTCCGAATAATCCCATTCGCTCACCACACCACAGCTCACCACAAACTCGTTTGCCCAGCTTCGCGTTGAAGTCCCCATGACAACAGTATAGTGAGTCCTAGAGGTATGTATGGCTTTAGAAATATCCTCATTCATTTTCTTGATCTCATCATCGAGGTGAGTTGTGTCGGTGCGTATACCTGTACGACTTTACGACCTTTGGTAATTCTGAGTGTAAGGTACGCCACCCTTGCCGACACACTCTCAATTTTAATTACGTTGTTCACGAGGGACTTGTGGACCATGAACCCAACACCACCCTGGGACAGATCTTCGCCCTCCCGGAAATAGAGCAGGTTGCCGGAATTCAGGATATTCGAGCCCTCGCCCTCTCTACAGACTTCAGATAACCCTAAGATGTCCTGTCGTATCCTGTTCAATTCTTCCTCTAGTTCGACGAACTTTTCGTCTGTCCGCAGTATGCGATTGTAGTATTTTGTCAGGGCAGGAGGTCGTCGGTGTTGGCAACAAGGAATCGCCTGGGGATTCTTCGCACTCCCTGCTTCACCATATCCACAGCTGTTACCAAGGCTGGGAACAGTGGATCTGCCAGGGACTAGGGTCCGTGTATTGGTTATGTCGCTCATTGGGAGGATGTGCCATAATCGCCACGCTTGGCAGGCGGGTTGCCGATCACAGTATGATGATATATGCAGAAGGACGCTGCTGCCCGTCACTCCTCGGTCGCCTCTTACAACCCCCACGGAAAGAGATGGGGTGGTGCTATTCTAAGCCGGCACCACTCGGCAAATAAGTAATACAGACAGTGACAGACAAAGTCAAGTAATACAGACTAATACAAAAAGAATATTAAAATAACAGATAAAAGATACTCTAGCGAGTCTCCCCACAGCGGAGTTCCCACAAGACCAGCAGCATTCCCTCTGTATCGCTATTGCTATTCTTTGGGCGTATCGACTAGCTCGTGAAGCAGTTTGTGATGGTCAGGTAGTGACATGTAAACCATACCTTACAGAGGTTTTTCAAATAGCTAAAAGCATTTGTATTGATAGGTGGAAGGATTATGTTGTTGAATGTTCTACTAAGAAGGGCATGCAAACCTTACATAGTAAGCCAAACTTAATGCCTTGGTTTGACAATGCCAGTCTCTCTAGAACTAGTTTAGTTGCTGCAATGAGGTTACCTTCCAGTCATGTTCCACTCAACAAGTTTTACCACATCATTAGAAGGAGAGAGTCTCCTCTGTGCACTCATTGTAGCATTACAGAGGACATACTTCACTTGTTGGTGGAATGTGAACGGAATCCTGACCACCGAGATAGAATGTTTCCGAAGGGTTTACATGGGGGTTTACAAGGGTTTACAATTAAATGTAATATTGGCATCGCCTACAAATTGTACAACTTATCTATAAAGGGTCGATGATAAATTATATGGATAAATAAAGAATTTTATAACTTGTCTTAAACTATGAGGCTGGCATAGTCGCCAAGAGTGATTAAAGCCTCGTTAAAAATTAGATATAAAAAATAAAATGTAGCTGCCAGCTCTTGGGTCATCCAATACCTCGTGGGGATGCGCAGAGATATCAGTCAACTTACAATTAGTTAAAAAACTACTTACCACACAAGTGCATTTGTGTAGTATTTTCCCACTCGACTCCATTGGAATGAACTTTTGCAACAGAGCTTTCCCATCTATCTTCCACAAGTTGAGTTCATCCAACTTTGAAGTTACTGTGTCTCCATCCCATTTTACATCAGATTTCAGCAACACAAAGTTGCCAGACTGAAAAAGATAATATTATGTCAAACATAATTATACAAAGAACTATATATGCACTGATTTTTCTCTTGTTCTTTTATATTTTTTCTTGCGTACTATATCCAAGTGTGTAAATCTATTTTAATATTAAACTTTTACTGTACTCTGCTGTATTTCTCACACTACGACATACATGGAAATGTTTTGGTACATCTTTAGATTGGCTCGAGTCAGACTTGTTTCCATCAGAACCATTCTTCTCATCATCAGAGCCTTCCTCCTCATCAAGGTCACCTTCCTCATCCTCCCCCTCGTCATCTTCTTCTCCTTCTCCCTCTGCTTCACTTTCATCTGACGACTCATCTTTGCGTTTCTTTTTGGAATTATTCAAGGTAGCTTTTGTGCCGCGCTTGCGGCCACGGGCGGCCGGTTGTTCATTCTGTGTACAAATAACATTTTATTATTATAGTGCTTGTAAGCCCTTAGGTACTGACAATTTATGCGTCTTTAATCAAATGAAGCTAAGTGAAAAGCTCCTTACCTTAACCTAGAGGCCAGCATAATAAGTCTAAATTGAAGATACATACACAAATAGAAAAACAATTTGGACATTAGTGTAAAAAAAAGCTATAAACGAACGTTCGACGTTAGGTAAAACCATGAATTATGAAAGGAGAAGACACTATGAGTCTAATACATTACCGAATCGGCATCCGGCGTCCAATCTTCACCCGAATCTTGAAATTCTTCTGGTTCTCCTGTCGGTTCAGACCCTTCAGAGTCGTCATCCTTCTTTAGAGACTTACGCTTACGCATGTTTGTTCTTAAATTAAAATCGAAACAAAGACCTAAAACCGACAACCCACGCGCCGCAGTAAATTTGCTAAAAACTCGAAAAGCAAAAGCAGACGCAAGCGAACGCTTGATTTCACGCAAAGACAAATCTTGCTAGAGACGTGGCATAGATAGAATTACGTCTGCGTGTAAAATCGATATAATTGTTTATGGTTAAAAAAAGGGATATTTTGATTGTATTAAAAAAAATCTGACAATAAATCATCAACAGCTCATATATATCCCCATGGAGGGGAAATATTCGAACACATCCAAAGTTAGTAAACAATTCATTTCATTGCTGACGGCCAGCGGTGGCAGCGCGCTGAGCTGACCGAGGAAAGGAATAAACATATTTATCTTGAATCGTCATCTCGTATGTGCCCAGCTTCTGGCTTGTAAGCTATAAATTCCGGTCGGTGACGGAAAAACAATGTCTTATTTTGGTATTCAGACCAAACGTGCTCTCTCTAGTAAAAAAATTTTATTTGGGCGCATTCTGAATCAGACTTTCAGTGATCAGAAAAGCAAAAAAATGTATGAGATTTGCTTGCTGGCTGACAGTGATTCGGAACGCGATTATGGGTGCTTTAATCGATGTCAGCGCGTCTCGGAACGCAGGGTTTGATTCGTATTGATTAGTGTGTGAGTACATCACTAACAAAACAGTGTTGCTCAAAATTAATATAGGGGAGCTCTCTCGTTTTCTCATGCTGTTCATGTATATTGCTATTCTGTTGTCAAAATAAAAAAGTTACCATATTAAAAAATATACATATCGATTAGGGAAAGCGTCGTTGTCATTGTCATATCAGCTGATTGCGTCATTGCATTTACAGACAATAACGCAAAAACAAAAAACAAGTCGCAATAACAGATTGGGCTTACATCGCTCTTATTTCGCAAATTACTCAGTGAATCCAATTTAAAAATGAAATTCCAATATAAAGAAGAACATTCCTTCGAGAAGAGGAAGACGGAAGGTGAGAAAATACGCAGGAAGTATCCGGACCGCGTACCCGTCATTGTCGAGAAAGCGCCCAAGGCAAGACTCGGGGACCTCGACAAGAAGAAATACTTGGTGCCGTCGGACCTGACGGTGGGCCAGTTCTACTTCCTGATCCGGAAGCGCATCCACCTGCGGCCGGAGGACGCGCTCTTCTTCTTCGTGAACAATGTGATCCCCCCGACGTCGGCGACGATGGGCTCGCTCTACCAGGAGCACCACGATGAAGACTTTTTCCTCTACATAGCTTTCTCTGATGAAAATGTATATGGAAACTAATTATTACTTATTCTATTGTCTACTTTGCATTATATGTATAGGTTTTTCTGACCATATGGTAAATTCTAGGATTAAGCCTTAGCCTTAAATTGATGTATTATGTTACGAAGGTGATACTTATTTTATTTACAATTTCCTCAAGCAACATTGTAAATGCCATGTTGTTTCGTTTCTTTTCTTATAATGAACATTACATTGGGTAAAATCAATAATTGCATTGTTTTTTTGTTTGGTTTAGGACTGTAATATTTGATCTTTATCAAAACAATAAAATTAAAAACAAAATCCATTTTGAGTCATTTCTCCTTATCATGATACTGATAGTAGTGATATTCACTTTCCACACAGTTAATTTGTTTATTTAGAAAGGTAGATGACTGAAAGTTAAAAAAAAACAAACAAGGTGGCTCTTGCTCCGCTACTTTTTTTCAAATTTCAGTGGTAACACCAAGATAAGGCACACATACTATCTTAAAAATCTAATAATTATATATTTTATTCACAATTTGTTTTTAAGAAAATGTGGGTGTGTTAGTTTCTATTTGGTAATATTGTTGGAATGTAAATTTTTACACGACCCTAAACTTTTTGAACTGACCGATGATGGATCAATCCCACAAACTGCTGAATTTAGAATATGGAGTACTTTAGTTGGTGATCAAGAAACATTCATCATCAACAGCTCATATACGTCCCCACCGAGGGGCTCGAGCCTATCCTGAATTAGGGCGATTAGGTCTTAGTCGACCATGCTGGCCCAGTACGGGTTGGTCGACTTCACACACAACCTCACAGGAGACATTACCTACTTTTGTAATAATCATCTCAAGTGGGCATCAAACAAAGTAATGTACAGCGAATATTCTGAATCTCTGGAAATGTGTCTGTATGCAACTTCATTATTTTTAGGGTTCCATAGTCAAAAAGGAACCCTTATAGTTTCGCCATGTCCGTCCGCGTATTAGCTCAGATACTCAGTACTAGAAGGCTGTAATTTGGCATATCATGTCGACAAAGCTAAAGAATAAAATCATTAAGAAAAATTTTTTTTGGGATTGCTCTGGTACACGTGTAAGGGGTTATTTTTTTTATTCACTACTACCTTTATAGTGCTGTGTGAGGTATCGTTGGATAGGGTTTTTAAAAATAATGGGGGTTTGTTAAAACAATTATTCGATGCTAGTATATGTTTCAGAAATATTTCGAGTGCTTATTTTTGTTAGAGTTAAGTGTCCTCCTCCTCTACCAGCGAAACCGTTGTATTTCGAATTGTGAAAAAATTCACGGTAGTAGTGTAGGGATGAATTTAAGTAAGTAGGCTTTACAGGTTACCGAATAATGTAAGAGAAACGTGTACAAGAAATTTGGTAGGTACTACAAATAAATAGAAAAAATATTTTGATGATCATGTTAACTGTCAGGTAGGTACCCAAGTAGTATTGGACAACTACGAAACCCTATTCTTTGCGTGGCCCAACACGTGCTTGGCAGGTTTTTTAGGGTCGGGCCACACTTATCGACGGCGTTCGACGGTTTGCCTATACAAAACGCGCGCAAAGTATGGAAATCCTTTCGCATCGACGCCGCGTACGCGCCCCGAGCGACGGCGAAACGCGGTCGACCGTCCGCAGGTATCGACGGCGATTCACGGCGATCGACGGCGGACAACGGCGGACGACGGCGATAAGTTGTGCCACAGTGTACAAAGTACAGTCGATCAATGATATTATATACAAGAGGTGTAGGTAGATACGCCACCAACGCACCAAACGCGTGCCGTGAATTGGTCCTAATTGTGACCATTGCAGTCAGTCGAGCTGTGACCTGTCATTGAGAGCGCGCGTATCGACTACGTAGGTACTAAAAATAGTTATCCTGTGTATTTCGTAACTGTAAAAATTACGACAAAAAGGTAAAGAAAGATAAAGGGATCTCATATCACAAGTAAGTACATAAAAATCTGTAAGTTTTAAGTAGATTAATCTATAATTTGTAATTTTAATGATTCACAGCTTGTTTCCAAACGATAAAAGAGATAGAACATTGTTTCAATCACATGTGTGACACGCTAAGGTCATAGATTATGATCAAGTACGCATACAGTAGGTACAAAATAGGTAGGCAAGAAATTGTCAGTGTAACCATAGTACAAAGTATAACAATGAGATTTTTATGAATGTAGGCTCTTGACATACTTATTTTATTTAAATCATTTAAAATCTAAACTAAAAAGGTACTTGAAATTACGTTGAATACATAATATTTAATTATTATACGAATTAATAGATATAACAATGCAAACGAACATCAATTCATTCATGCAACTTGAAATAGTGTCGGTTCTAAGTATTTCTACTTGTCGCTTAATCTATGACAGAGCGACATTTTCGTGGCTGTACTTATTACAAATAGTGTCTCTTTCACTCTTACGCTTTGCCTATTTCCTGTCGCATTTATAGCTGTGTGTTTCGATATACAATGTTATGAATAGGTATGTATATGTGTCGCGGAACAATTATTTTGCGCGTGCAGTATGAACGTAACGTATCTTTCTTAAAATATCATTGCAGTAGATCAACAAATGCGAAATAAGAATAAGTTCTTTATTTTAATAATTTTTGAATCCAATGATTTCATATTTTAAGCACAGTTTTTAATAAGTAGGTATACCCGATGTTTTTCGCAAATTGCGTATAAGTAAAAGATTTTTGTATTTATTGTGGATATTTCACTGGAACATATATACTTTTGTTTCCCTTGAAAATAAATAAAAACGTCGAGTTTGGTACAGATAATGAAAATTATGATGCACATCAAAGAATTTATCACCCATCAGTTTACAATAATTTTTACATCAAATAAATTACTTTACTGCAAATAATCAAATTGTTTAACAAAACTAGTACTACAAATAATTCGAAAATAAACAGGAAACAATACTATATTGTTTCCTCAAATGCGCAACAAAACCACTGAATGTACAGAACATATATTATTACATAGATTACATACACTACATATACCTACTGTGTGCAACAACTATTTAGCTAGGAGCTATACGGCACCTTACGGCTGCGTACGCATGCGAACGCGTCCGTAAGTATTTAGGTATACGTAGTATAGGTATGTTATGATATATGTTCTGTACATTCAGTGTTTTTGTTGCGCATTTGAGACAATATAATATTGTTTCCTGTTTATTTACGAATTATTTCTAGTACTAGTTTTGTTAATCAATTTGATTATTTGCAGTAAAGTAATTTATTTGATGTAAAAATTATTGAATTGATGAACATAAACTGATGGGTGATAAATTCTTTGATGTGCATCATAATTTTCATTATCTGTACCAAACTCGACGTTTTTATTTATTTTTAAGGGAAACAAAAGTATCTATGTTCCAGTGAAATACCTACAATAAATACAAAAATCTTTTACCTTTACGAAATTTGCGAAAAACATAGGGTATACTTATTAAAAACAATCATTGGAGTCAAAAATTATAAAACAAAAAACTTATTTTTATTTCGCATTTCTTGATCTACTGTACTTTGTACACTGTGGCACAACTTATCGCCGTCGATAAGTGTGGCCTGACCCTAATGCGTACAAGTGTGTGCTCCTTTTCAATCGGCATGGCCCGACCCTTAAAGTAAGTTTCTTATAAATAGAAATTAAAAGAATGTTTTAGCATTTTTGGAAATCCCTTTTTAAGGAGAAAAGGGTATGAAAAGGTGTCCGCCGTCAGTTTCAAAACATTTTTGATATACAGAAGTTAGGCATTTTTTAAATACAGAAATTAAAAGACATGACTGTTTGAGCATTTTGCAGTTGACATAAATATCTAAATTAATCATTATAAATCAAACACATTGCCCTGAGCTGTTGATGATATACCTAGATAGAATAGAATGTTTCGCATTGTTTTTCTGGAAAAAAAAACAAATTTATGATTCACCATCTATTTATTAAGCCCGTGGAAACAGAATGAATATACAGTGGAAAGCATGTAACCTATATAAAAAATAAAGAAACAATTTTTAACTGCGAAATATCTTTATTAAATCCTATGATATTATATTGTATGGAAATGTTTAACTTATATCTATTTTATCATATTAACGACTTAAAAACACAAATCGTATGCATGTCTACTGTTACACAATGATCTATTCATATCATAATAGTTAAGAGAAGTCATTGTTTTATTATATTTAAACATTATTTAAGACATATTTCAAATGATGTGAACTAAACCTCCTATTCTAACAAAAATTTAATCACAATGTTTTTATTCGAAATACAATCAATAATTACAAAGACAAATCAATCATAGTGTAAAAACAAAAAAACAAAAAAGAAGGATTTAACACTCCCACAAATATTATCTTATTGATTAAAAAGTTATAAATACTATAAAGAGGGTACTTTTTAAGAATGGGGAAAATGTATTACATGTTCTTATAATTAACATTTTTCAGACGCCTTCAGAACCTGTAGTTGTGTGATCTCCGAGGCCGGCCTCGCGACCTCATACCACGACCACGTGGCCCACTCTCGCTATCTGCAATTTAATAACGAACAAATTATTACAGTCTGTTACAGTTAATAAAGAATAATCAATAGTTGCCTTCAGTCAGTAAAGTCAAACTGCAGACGTTGAAGACGATATACCGGCTATCTCAGGTTATAGCTGGCACCTGGTTGTCTCCGTCTAGCTAGCAGCCTCACCATCGATTTTGATGGTTTTAACCATGTCAAAAAAATGATTGGAATTTGATTAAGTTTGTTTATAAATCTCAGAAAAAGTTTAATTGTATTTTGGGAGATATTTGAGTATCTTACTGAGGCTTCTAGATCGACGTCTAGCTAGCAGCCTCACCAAGATAGACTGGCTCTATCATTATGATTTGTATGTCAAAAATATGATTGGAAATTGATTATCTCGTATACAAAGTTTCAACGAAATTGGTCCAGTAGGAGCCGAGATATTGCACCCCCTTGGTGAGGCTTCCAGCTTGACGCTTGAGGTGAAGACGATTCCCGTCAAACGAAGGTATGTCCAGGCAAAGTAAATATACCAAAAAATTGATTGGAATTTGATTATCCAGCAAAAATCTTTCAATTCGTTGAGAAGTTTAGTCAGAAAATGATCCTAAACTTCTACATACTAATTATTTTTCCGACGGTCAATCAATTTGGAACTTTCTGCCAGTAGAAATAAGGTTGAAATTGGGGTTTTAGCCTATAGCTGGTACACTCAGGTACAAAAGTATAATTTTACGATTAAGTGATACGATTAAGCCTAACAAATCGCCTTGTAAGCCGGTAGCAGCTACAAAAAAATCATCATGAGTCAAAACTAGTTCAATTCTGATGACGATACAATACACAAAATTTATACCTAAGGATGCAGGTAGGATTTTCTTATCACTAGGGAACTCCTTAACGGTTTATGGCACAGACATGACAATTTACTTATACGCTGCCTTTGGATTGCTAAACATGACCTTTATCATTATCTAATGCCGCAGCCAATATTGTCTTCTAACTCTTCAGCGGCTAAGAGCATGGTCATGAAATTTTGCATATACGCTTTACTTGTCAAGCTAGACATGTTTTCAACCATGAACTGGTGCTGCAGCCAAAACTGTCTCCTCACGAGAGAACTTCTGAACGGTTAATAGCATGGACGAGAAACTTTGCATTATATGCTTAATTTGAATAGCTAGATAAATTATTTATCATAAACTGATGCTGCTGCCAAGACTGTCTCCTCACAAGGGAACTCCTCAATGGTTAGTCAACCGCCATTACTTAATCACGCCATCTCTTAGCAGAGTCACCCCCATACACAGTCGTGCAGTTCAGATCACAGCGGGCATCGAGCAGCGAGCATCTTATTCACTCACTCACGTGCACCTTACATTATTTCCATCCCGCTCATGTAAGAAGCCCCCCATTCACATCACACACAGTCTTGCAACGACTTGCTGCCGACAGTAACCGGCGGCGTACGGCGCGATGTATATAATATATCTGGAACGCAACCGGGACGTGTATGGGGCATTTTTTATACATTAAGCCACCTAGTTCAGTTCCGAATTCTGAATATACGATTAATTTAAAATTTTTGTTTTTGACTGTACCAAAAACCGAATGTATGTAGAAGTTTAGAATCTTTTTCTGACTAAATGTCTCAACGAAAAGAAAGTTTTTTTGCTGGAATAAGATAATCAAATTCTAATCAATTTTTTGGTATATTTACTCTGCGTGGACATACTTCCGTTTGACGGGAATCGTCTTCACGTCAAGCGTCAAGCTGGAAGCCTCACCAAGGGGGTGTAATATCTTGGCTCCTACTGGACCAATTTCGTTGAAACTTTGTATACGAGATAATCAATTTCCAATCAAATTTTTGACATATAAATCATAACGATAGAGCCAGTCTATCTTGGTGAGGCTGCTAGCTAGACGTCGATCTAGAAGCCTCAGTAAGATATTAAAATATCTTCCAAAAAACAATTAAACTTTTTCTGAGATTTATAAACAAATTTAATCAAATTCCAATCAATTTATTGACATGGTTAAAACCATCAAAATCGATGGTGAGGCTGCTAGATAGACGGAGACACCGGAAGGGAAGTAAATAAATATTTTTTTATTTTGATTTGATTTGATAGGTAAATGAACCCGCCCTTAGTTCAAGACGGGGCGGCGGCTTTTGCTTTTGAGTAATCGAGACGTGCATATGTGTCTTGAAAATCTTAAAAACGAGTACCCAGACCTTGTTGATGATGATTTAAATAAAATTTATCGTATACTAAGCCAACATTTCATTTCTGCATTTTCAAACAAGTGGAAGAAAGCGGCCAGAAAGAAGTCTGCCTTTTTTTTAAATAATGAAGCCTGGCTGAAGTTAATGTTAACTTTGCCGGCATCTGAAACTGTGCATCCAGAAAAGGAGGAAAAATGTGAACCTGAACTTTCGAAGCGATCGCGACTTGGACGTCCAGAAAAGAGCTTTGAAGAATGCTGTGACCGAACGAAGTGCTACAAAGTGAAGACTTTATGCGAAAACTTTGCGCCAGAGATGATTATAAAAGCTGCCAGTCATTTAGAAGATGATAAATTAAAACCCAAGAAGTTCACCCCAGAACAAGCATTAGCATTGATGTTGATTTTTCTAAACAAAAGAACTCCTTAGAGAATAGATAGATTTAATGTTTTTAATGTAATTAATTTTGTTTATTCATATTTAATCTTGTTTTTTTTTAAATACAAAAAATATATACTGGTATTAATATTAGAAAACGTTTTTTAATTTCAATAAATATATAGTTTATAAACACTGAGGACATTTCCCATTAATTACCTATAATAATCCATTATTCATATATAGTAATTACCTAATATACACTAATGACGAATGATATTACAAGAAACAACATAATTACATAATTATTTTTGCAACTATAAACGGCCGAAAGCAATTATTTCCGCACTATCATACATTATCTGCCACTGTGCGGCGGCCGCACAACTAGTTGGTTGTAATGTAAAAAGTGGTTTTTGTTTGTAATAAGTTTTTTTTACTGGGACCTACCATGTGAAAAGGAACGCTCAGAAGATTAATAAGTTGCTCAGCGGAAAAATGTTTTCTTTCGCCAAAAATAACCAATTGATCACAGTAGTACTATTATTATACAAAAAGACATTGCTGCCAAGGGAGATCCCAGAACGAATGTATGAGCTGCTTTTAATAATTTTTTTTTTTTTCATCTTTCGGGAACCTGCTAAAACCAGTGCTAGCTGGAGCTAGCCGGTATGCCGTATTCAACGGCCGCAGCCACTAGTAAGATATCGTTACTTTCCTATCCGATGTAGATATTATGACATGACCTCCAGTTATTCGTTTTGTGAAAACTACCGCAAATCAGGTCAATGTGAATGGAAACCAGTAAAGTATTAACAACCAGGGTCAAAGATAATGAGCTACGGCAGCTAATTATGAGCTAGTTCCATATCATAACAAAATTAACATTACGATGTTGTTATATGGTATATTGGCGAGGCTAGGACCGCCTCCTCTCGTCCGGGAGACTTTGGATCGAAACTCACCATGTACCAATGTGTTTGAATTTTAAAATCTATGTTTATTCGACCTTATTATTTTCGAGTCGATTCGGTGACTAAAGGCGAGCAACCAAAATGGGCTTAGCCTTGAACAGCCACACTAAAAAAAATTAAAATCACGAAACATTTTGAAATAATATATAATGAATTATGGGAGTATCAAAATAAATGTAAAAAATATAATGTTTTGTAAGACTTTCAATCGATTGTTATCAATACAAAAACTAGTGTTGCCAAATACATTCTGACGAAAGTAATAAGATTTTTTTTATTTAATTATTATTAGGTTGTGTTCAGTGTGATATCTACCTTATTGGGTGTATGGTACTTTTCATTGCTCATACTCTGAAAGTAGTTCGGAAGTTGCCTGAGGAGCGGATTGAAGGTAACACTTTACAGCCCGAAGGGAGAATCCTAGGAACAAGGAACCAGACATGGAAGGAGTGCTGATTTTACATATATCCTATTCATTTTTTAGTCATATTTGTTCTTTGGCATCAAGTAAGTGTGAGTGAAACAGAAACACCATTGTCAGTTTATGTTGAACTGAAATGTCATAAACTTCAAAATGTCAATAGACTTCTTTGCTGATTAATATCCTGTCAGTTTTAAAAGATATTTGTAATATTGTTGCGATAGGCGTCGTTATGTCTACTTAATTTTGTCGTATAAATGTGTTGACGCTTGTAACACTTGTTTTTCTTTGTTTTGTTGATTTTCTTCAAGTTTTAATAATAAAAACGTGAGTGTGAGATTCAAGAAGAGAGAGCCATGAATAAATGTAAAATGGCTTGTTCCGTACCGGGCTGTAAATCACGCAGCACACGGTTGGAAAAAGAAAATTTACCAATCGGATTTCATAGGTGAGTTCTTACTATGTTTTTTTTTATTTATACAAACAAAATAACCATGAAATATTGGTAAAAGTAAAGCAAATCTAGATAACGTTTGTGTAGGACCTCAAATTATGGACTCATACATAAAAGTAAACATAAATTTGCAAATAATTTAAGAAATCGTTTTGAGGTTATTAGTGATGTAAAATGTAATAGCTGCCGGTTATCGATAATTCACTAGTTACAAAACTGGGTATGGAAGTATGTATAAATTAATGTGAATTTCTTTGTTTCTTCATACCTACCTAACCTAACCTACCTAACTTCTAAATGCTTGTACAGATTTTGATATATGGGGTATCGTTAAAATTCTTACATCAGCTTGAATGACACTTTGGCGGCGCAGTCGGGTTTTTAATTTTTGGATGATTATTGCAGATTTCCTAAAGATGAAGAAATGACAAATAAATGGATTAAATTAATTAATAGAACAAACTGGACTCCTACAAAATACAGTCGAATTTGTTCTAAAGGTAAAGAAGAAGAAAAAGAATAAGAATTTTGGAAAAATAAAAAACACTAAAACGCCGTTTAAGAAAAATCAACACACTAACAAAAAGAACAGCACGACTTAGTGACAAACATTCCGACCTCTATACGATTGTAATAGAGAAGTTAAAGCTGGAAAATGTTGAATCAAAATATATAGCAATGTTAGATCACATTAACAAAAACGACATCATTAAAAGATTTTTACAAAAACAAGGAGGTGCCACACTAACAAGAAAGAACAGTTTGGAAATTAAAAAAAATTGCTGTTACATTACATTATTTATCTCCAAAAGGTAAAGTTCTAAATAAATTGTATAATATTGTAAATAGCTGAACATTTTGTATAGAATTACAAGTGGCGTCATCACTAATTTAATTATAATAAAAAAAAAATAATGTTTTGTATAGAAATGCAACAGTGGTGCAATTTCAATATTAGTAACACAAAATACTTGTAATAGCTGAATATACTGCAAATATATCTTATGTACACTTACTAATTATTATTTTTTCAAATCATCACCATTCTCAGCCCACATCTACCTACTGCATGGATTTGTTTTGTGTGTTTTTTCACTTATTACCAACTGATCAAGACAGCCGGCCCGCCGCCGTCTAAGCCCGACATTTTGGTTAAGTATTTGATTTACGGAACAACTACGTAGTTATTTCGTTGTTTGGTCAAACGCAAAAATATAGGTATTAATTAATCCTCTCAAACAAGTTTCGAGCACGTCTGTGTTTGCTATAAACTATTGGTAGGTATTGTTAGGTACCGTATATGTATTTTTTACGATGACGATGTCATGACACTGACTCGAGGAATTTATAGGTAAAGCCATAAATTCCTTGGCGCCGCCAACTGGAAGGGTTATTTTATCGATAAATATTATCGACATTCGCAAATCCCTTACAAAATTGTACCTATTGACGATCTACACAAATGTGAAACGGACACTTCACAGTTGTCTCATTCTAGCAAACTGTTAACGTCATAAGTAAAAAGAGTGCAGAATAATGCACTTTATTGCTGCTTTAAGCTAAACTGTAGACAGGATTCCATGTCTGGTTCCTTGTTCCCAGGGAGAATCACTTTCAACTGACAGCTGTCAAATTGTTAAAAAAAAAAACTGGTTCTAATTTCACATTTCTATTGAACTATGTTCCATCTTTCTATACAGCCACTCAATTACAGCACAATGTTAAATTGAAATAACATACAGTTGTATTAATTAAAGAATATATATTTTTTTAAATGACTTTATTATAATTAACTTTCAACTATTTCTTTAAAATAAAATAGATTTGGGCAGATTATTTAACATTTTTCAATGATGGAAATTAAAAATAGTAGGTCATAGCTGGCCGGCACGGCTACAGCAAAAAATAAAAATAGGCGGGAAAGCAACAATGCGATTATTATTTGTTTCTCGAGTTGTAGGGTTTTGTTTACAATGAGTTCATCTGATTCAGATATGGAAGTCACTCATTTTTTCTTTAGCTAATTCGTGTTTTTATTTTTCCTTGTATTCGTAATGAAAAGCACAGTGTTTACCTCTGGTTAAAGACTTATTTAGTGCCTCGAACTACTAGGGCCCTCGCTACGCTCAGGCCCCAAACCCCGTCTCGGCGCTAAATAAGTTACTTTCACCCCTCGTATAACAATGTACTATTACAGACTTTAAAGAAAGATTTGATAGTTGGAACGAAATAATTTATTCCAAAATTAATGCCTCTCGACTGTGAACTTGACGTCCCACGTCAACGCAGGTTAGCCGATTGTCACGCGCTTTAGCAACGGTTATGTTATATTTATCCCTTTCTAACTTACACAAACATGACCATGAAGGACAAAGCTAGCCATTAAATCGCATATTCCCGCTCATTTCATAGAAAACTATGAAAATCGTGTCAGTTGAAAAACGTACAGTGAGTGTGGTGTTGGTTTTGGTATTTGATGTGTTTTTTAGTGATTTTACTTTCATTTTTATTGTATAGGTATACGTAAAACATGGAAAGGTAAGTAATAATTCATTATTGATAATAATTTTAAGTGTTTTTATTAATTTTAAGTAAAAATCTGTCCCCAAAGTATGATGATCGTCTCTGTCGAATGGTAAACATCGTTTGAAATTCTGTTTTTTTTATACAAAAAATGAATGAAATATGATTGTACTGCTTCATTTAGATTCCCAAAGGTATACATTTTACCTAAATTTCAAGTAAAACATGTAATTCTTAAAAAAAAGGATTTTTTCAACAAAATAAAGGCCTAGAATCAGCTGGTCCGTGTGACTGACAATTCACAGACGGGGTTGTTGAACGCGGTTGGATTATGTGGATACGACTAACTAAATAAACCCGCTTAAAAATGAAAATATAAATATAATTATTCGTAAAATAAAGAAGTTATTATATTCTTACTTTTATCACTAGACTAAACTAGTATTGTTTCCATTTTATGTTGTATGTATTTCATGGTCCAGATTTACTGGATCCGAAGTCGTATCCATACTTTTATAACCTGTCTGGGACTTTTTATGGTTTTTTGTTTGCTTTGTTTTTGTATTTTTTCTTAACATAGTTGTTTTGTTATAAAATAATACCTTGGTTTATGAAAGTATTAGAAAAATAATAATACTTGTTGCAGAAACTAAATAGGCCTAGGAAAAACAAGATTTTGTGAGCACTTTTTTTAGGCTTAGTTTAAGTACCATTTTTAAAGGACTCTTATTACAATTATATTGAATAAACACTTGTGCAATTTTATTTCACTTATAGCTGATATTCTAAAGTTACTGTAAAAATAAGATCTTTGACCTTTGTGTAAAAAATCATAGTAAATAACAACAAACTTTAGGAGTCACTTTAGATGTGTAGCAAAAATTGTTCAGTTTGTACTAATTTTAGAAACAAGGTTTGTGTTAAATAAATAAATATATGGTGATGTATGATGTTTTATTTTCATTACTTAGTAAAACAAAAAAATGGATAAAAAAAAACTAAATAAAAGGTTACTTTAGTGTCTTATTATTATTTTATTATCAAAGTACAGTAGTTTCTAGGGTACCCCATAATAAATTACTGTAATTATATACCTATTTTGCAAAAATAAGGAATATGCATAAAAAAATATTAGTTTTTTTTCATAGTTCATCTGAAAGTATACAAAAATAGAATACTGACAGTCAAACCAGAATCGAAATTGATCGAAAAACAAACTAGATACAACATTATTAAACAAATATATCCGTCCCTTTTTTCATCATCAACGAAAACAAAATTTTCCCGCGTGACCAATGACGTCAATGGTCATGTCGGAACTCTCTGTTTAACCATCAACTTTGATTCTCCCTCCTCCGGGCTGAAAAGTATTACTTTCAATCCGCTCCTCAGGCAACTTCCAAACTACTTTCAGAGTATGAGTAATGAAAATGTATTTTTCACCAAAACCTAGCGAACAGAATCCAAGAGATGACTATTAAAAAATTTGTGGCCTCCGTTAAATTAAGCCATATATCTGGGAAGAAGGACGCCGCGACTGGCAACTACGTCATAGAAGTACCAGCACTTGTCCGCAGGGCCCTCATCATGGTGAATAATAGGGTGTTCGTATACTGATCTGAGAGCGTCATCTTAACCATTTTTTTTTCAGAACTTTTTGTTTACTTTTTTATTTCGTTATGACGGATAGTTTGAATTTGGTTTAGTTTAATTGTTTTTCTTTTTTTTTCTGATTTAGTATCTCCTGCATTTAATATAATATATAAACCTTCATTAACTTTTTCCTTTCTTTTATTTGATTTAAATAATGTAATTATTTAAGGCAAGTCCGCGCCCATATTACCACTCTGGTAGAAATAGCGATTATGTCCATTATATTTTTTTAAAATAAGAAGTGCCGTTTACGTTTCCCGAACGCCAATGCCGTCCGACCTCTGGGCTAAAATTGCCATCGACTGGGTCCGCAAATGCAGAAGTCGAGGTCGTCCAATTAGACGTCTATAGCAACGGATGGTGAGAGATGGCCCAAAACAAGAGACAATGGAAGGAAGGGAGGCCTTTGCCTTGCAGTGGGACATTACGGTGTCGCAGATGCATCGCAACGCGCGTTGCGTGTGCGACGCCGTCCGACGCCCTTCGGTGTGAACGGCCCTCTGTCGCAACATGTCACAAATGCAACGCATCGTGCTGCAGTCGCATTCGGTGTGTGGCAGCCTTAAAACACAAGTGTTTATGAGCGTGTAAGTGTGTAAGTTACCGGCGGCACGCATCCAGCGCTGGTGTTGCGCGGGCGAGTGCGGGGGCGGGTGGTGCGCGCGGCGCGGGGGCGCGGGGGGCGGCGCGCTCGCCTCCGCCTCGCGACCCTCCTCCGCCATCTGACACACGGACGAAATAATCATTCAATACCAAAATACACTTAGACAATATAAATCAAAAACATGGTGGCCTCTGACTCGAATTCCTATTTTTTTTATCATGACAACTTTTGTAACTTAATAATTCTTATTTTTTTTTATTTACGTACGAAAAAGTAAAAAAAATACCTGAAACGATATTAGCAAAGTTCTAAAACAAAAGTTGTAAGCTGACACTGGCACAAAGCTCAACTAGTGCCATAACAAAAAAAAGTTGTAAGTTTCACAGACTAAACAACTACCTGAGATGTTTGCGTTATTTAGATAACATGTTATTACCCGACTGCTTTAGAAGGAGGGTTATATTTTTCGAGTGTATGTATGTATATTTTCTCCGACACGCTCGAAAATGTGATCATGTGATAAAAAAAAAACAGTACGCGAAGTGACTCATTTTTGGACGAAACATTGCCCCATACAAAACAGCGGCCGGCATGTGCCCTCAAACGGCCTAGGCCGGCAAAGTAACTTTCGCTCAGAAATTTCAATGTTTTTGAGCCTTTTATAGCATATACTCTTCATAAGTTTTAATGTTCTAAATTGAAATTTTATATGAATCGTACACGACTCGTAGTAATTTGAGTTGGCTGTATGCTCTGTATGACACTGGCACAAAACAAAAAGAAAAAGTGCACAATATGGCGGTTTGTTTGTAATTTTCGCCGCTTTTATTTTTATCGTACTATGTATATTATTTTGTTACTTATTTTTCATGATGGAGTTAACTAATCATTGAATTGGGGCAATATTATAACAACGAATGGTTCAAGAAATGAAAGTAGAAAGTGATAAAGATTAGAACTTATATTAAGTTTAGTGCGATACAAGTAGACATTTAAATTCAAGGTACCACAATATTTTTAGTATTTTGTAATGTCCTCGCATATTTCAGAGAAAAGCACTATACAAGCCTCGGCCGCAATAACTCGTGCTGGACTCGTACACAATAAAAGTCCTCGCCTGCGCCTCAGACTTTAAACGTGTTCTCGTCCAGCAATAACTAATTTTGCGGCCGCGGCAGTAATGTACTATTCTTTGGCATGTTCTACAGCCTAAACGGCTTGATGGGTTTTAGCTAAAGAGGTGTGATTAGATTCGTCTTACTTGTGGGAGTGACATTGGGTACATCTAAATTATAAAAAACTAAGAAAACTGATTTCTGGCGCCAAAAAATATGCTTCAAAAATTTTATCTCTCCGAAACCTATCGAGTGGGGAATCAAAATAAAGGGGTTTATGTACGGTCTCAAAAAAAAATATACAACTTATATGTTTAAATTTAATTTGGAATGAGAAATAATGCAATGCAATAAAGCTATGCTTTGAAATGCTTTTTTAAAACAACAATAACTTCAAAGTTTTAAATTGAATTACTTTTATAAGTGTGGAAGAGACACAACAATATCGGTCATACATTATAAAAATTAAAAAGATTAAAATAAATAAAATATAAAAAAAAAAAACAAAAAACCCTACTGCGTGAAAAATTTAAAACTGATTGTGGTGTGTGGAGGCATCAAAATATTCATAATTCACAAAAACGCTATGATTGAACATATTGTGAATATTTTGATGCCTCCGACTGCTATTGTGAACACTATTAACCACAATCATAAAAAAAACAACTTGTTTGCATCTTTTTAATTCATTTATTTATTAAGTTTGAAAGTTTTAAATTTTTTACGCATTCGGGATTTTTTTATTTTTTACCCCTACTATTCCCGTGGGTGTCGTAAGAGGCGACTTAGGGACTACACATTGAACAGGGAACGGGCAGCAGCGCTCTCTGATACAGTAACCTTTTAATCTGCGATCTCCAACCCGCCTGCCAAGCGTGGAGATTATGGCAAAACCCTCCACTTAAGTGGAGGAGGCTCATAGTCCAGCAGTGGACTGTAACGGGCCGTTGATGTTAGATGTTTTTTTTTATTTATTTATATAATTCAAAAATATCTACTTAGCAGCTAATAGTGCCAAAACATTATAAAAGGTTTAGTTACAGACCTACCACAAAATCTATGAAATGCACAAAGTTGGAACTATGGCGATAGTATGGAAATGTCAACTTTCAGAAGAGTCGTGATTGGTTGAAATATAATTTTGTATTACTACTAGTGCCGCTCTTCATTTCACAGATAAGTTGGTAGGTTTGTAATGTCATATAAAGTGCGTAGTATTCTAACAGTTTATAAACAAAGCTCAGTGTGGTTCTCGGCATAAAAATTGATCAAACCAACCCATATCTTCCCTGCTCACCTAGCTAAGATCTATAGTTAGATTTTTAATTGGCAGGTTACAATATATTTTTGTTGGTATTATAGGCAACTGCCTAACCTTCACCTTTGCCTGTAAAATTTCACGTTTCAAAAGTACTTATTTTAATTATTGTTGTTTCTTTGTTCATGTTACCTGGTGTGGCGAAGAGGGCTCGCTGCCCTGTGAGCTGACGGCCGCTGCTTCCTCCTCCGCGCGGTTCTCCTCCCAGTCGCGGGTTTCCGATGTCTCACCGCCTGAAACACCAAAACCGATTATTGAACCTTTCACTAATAACTTACAAAACTAGTTTTTTTTTTTTATAATTTATTGAATTGATAATTTATTTTTTATATTATTGCGAATGATTATTTTAATGAAATTTGAATTTTATTTTTAGTATTCATATTGTATAATAACAATTTAATGTAATCACTATGAAATTATGCATGTTAAATGCGGAAGCTGGTTTGTCTAAAATTAATAAGTGGCTGGGACATAACCTCCTCACACTCAACTCAGATAAAACCCATTACCTCTGCTTTCATAAAACTGCTGCTTCACGACCTCCTGTCGATTGTGGCCCAATCCGAATTCACACATGTGACGGGCTTGTGCAATCTTCGACATGCTTCTGCAAACCTCTAAAAAGAGCGAACTCTATCAAGTATCTCGGTGTACTCGTGGATGAGAAACTTACATTTGCGGCTCATGTTGCGGCTCTCTCAGGAAGAACACGCAAGATTATACACATAATGAAACTTCTGCGACAGGGTGCTGATGAAAATATCCTTCTCTTGGTCTACAAAGCTTTATGCCAATCTCTCCTGATGTACTGCATCACGGTCTGGGGAGGAGCAGCTAAATCTCATATTCTGTCTCTGGAGAGATCTCAGCGGGCGGTGCTTAAAGTAGCTTTTCGAAAGCCTTTCAGATTCCCTTCTTTCATCCTTTACAGAGATTACGAAGTTTTAACGGTTCGTCAACTTTACATTCTGAAGGCCTGCACCACCTATCACAAAATATTTTCATCATCTCCTGCGGCTTCATTATCTAACTCATGCCGTCGCTTACGTATTACAGTTCCTAAGGTCAACACTGTCTTTGCCCACCGTTTCAGTTATGTTGCTTTTCCCTCCATCTACAGGAAAGTCCAAAGATTCTGCAGTTGTCGCAATAGCTTACTGCATGAAGTCAAGAGCGAAATAACGAAGTGGTTACTGACGCTCAACTATGACCGCACTGAGGAAATCCTTAAAATTGTTAGTTGATATAATTTAATTAGTAAAATTATTGTTATTTTTGACGCTTTATTACCGATTATTGTTTGCTTATATTACTGTACATTATTATTTACATACTTATAAATACTAGTATAAATATAAATACATATATATTATATCTATACCTATATAATAGTATGTACAAACAACTATGTATACATATAATTTTACAATTTATTTTAAATGTTTAAGTATATATTTACATTTATTACGAGTAGTTTATTCTAATAATTACACTGTATTTTATTTTAGTATAACTGTATCTCCCTGCAAGGGTATCGCAGATTTATTATAGTCTTTGTTTTGCCTTAATTTAGTTCTTCTTTTCTTTTTGCTTGTTTGTTTTAAATTAGACTCATTTTATACGTTCTCTAAATTAGTAAAGTAGTAGGTATTATATCAAAATTTGTAACCTGGTGTTGGTCGCCCACGATACAGGTTTTACCTAGTGTGGGGGCCACTGTAAATCTTGATTGTACTGTACTCAAGTTAATTTGAAATAAATTATCATTATCATTATCATTATCAAATTATTATTTATATTATTAACCTATTTTTTGTCTTCCACTTGCATGCCTTATCTTATGCAATGCCCTGACAGAGTCATGTACTTATCTGCCATGTTAAATTAGAACTTTTAAGCTTGTACATGTGGGCATAAATAAAAAAATAAATAATCGAAGAACGAAATGTATACAAAAATATCTACTTCTTTAATATTATTAAGATATTATTTCCTTAATAAACTAAAGAAAAAGGATCAGAGCGAGATAATAGGGGATCGAACTGTTCCTAAATCTAAATATATGTTCAAAGGTGCCCAACTGCGTTTGAGTTTAGGCATATAAACCCGCAGGTAGTGATTAAAACTTTTAAGGAATTAAAGCTAAAAGATACTGAAGACTTATTTGGTATGTCGGTTAAGTTGTGTAGTTCTATAATCGAAACTCTGGCACCTTACCTAGCATTTTTATTCAATTCTTGTGTTGATCAGGGTGTATTTCCAGATTTAATGAAACATAGTAAAATAATACCTTTATTTAAGTCAGGAGATAAAAAGGATCCCGGTAACTTTAGGCCAGTGTCTATACTTCCGGTACTCAGTAAAATTTTTGAAAGGATAATACTTAATCAAATGCTGTCTCATTTTAATCTGAACCATCTACTCCATAATCAACAGTTCGGATTTACTAAGGGGCGTTCGACCACTGACGCTGCAGTTGCTCTCCTACATCACGTGTACGGGGCTTGGGAGGAATCGCAGGATGCTATTGGGGTGTTCTGTGACTTATCTAAAGCTTTCGACTGCGTCGATCACGAGACGCTGCTAATAAAGCTGGAACATTATGGAGTTAGAGACGGAGCCCTAAATTTGATCAGTTCCTACCTAGAAAATAGAATTCAAAGAGTTCAAATACACAGCACGAAGTCACTGGGATCTAAAGTCAAAATCGGCGTGCCACAGGGCTCAATTCTTGGACCGTTCCTATTCTTAGTATATATAAATGACCTGCCTTTTATGGTACAAAACCGATCTAGGATAGTGTTATTTGCTGATGATACTTCTCTAATTTTCAAAGCTAGTAGACATAATCAAGATATTGACGAAGTAAATGACGCTCTTTCCCAGATCCATGATTGGTTTACGACAAATAATTTAATGTTGAATCCCAAGAAAACAAAATGTATAAAATTTTTATTGCCTAATGTAAGGAACAACAACTTAGCTATTGTCTTGAATAACGAAAATTTGCAATATGTAAATGAAACAGTTTTCTTGGGGATCACTATCGACGCAAGGTTACAATGGGACCCTCATTTAAATGCGTTATCCGCAAGGCTCAGCTCGGCGGCATACGCAGTCAGAAAGATTCGTCAACTGACTGACGTTGCTACTGCCAGACTTGTATATTTCAGCTATTTTCACAGCATTATGTCCTACGGAATTTTATTGTGGGGTCAAGCTGCTAACATAAATAACATCTTTGTGTTACAGAAGAGGGCGATACGTTCCATATATGAATTGCGTGGTCGCGATTCCCTAAGGGAATTGTTTAAAGAAATTGATATCCTCACGGTATCCTCACAAAAATATTCGATAGCAGAAACTAAGAAATTTGGATTTATAAAATAAAAAAAAGTTGTCCGATCCCGTTGTTCCGTCTCGTTGTCGATTATGATTAGTTAAAAACAATTGCGATCTAAAAATTGCTGACGGAACGATTGGGTGTACTATTCTCACTCTGAAGCGCTTGCTCTATTCCTTAATATAAACACTTTCAAGATAATGTAGTAGGACAGTTGCTTTGGTTACTCACGCGTGTCGGAGATGATGGCGGGCTGCGGCGGCGGCAGCGCAGCGGCGAGGTCGGCGTGCGTGTCGTGGTGCGAGGCGGCGCCGGCGCCCCCCCCGCCCGCGCCCGCCGCAGCCCCGCCCGCCTCCGCGAACGTGAACCGCGCGCCCGCCGCCCCGCCCGCGCCCCCGGCGCCCGGCAAGGGAGACACTACTGCTTCGCCGAACCTACACGTATATTCAATTCTTTGAGACACTGCATAGTTACAAAGTAAGGGCGATTACTAGGGTTCGGACCACATTTAAATTGTAAGTCCAGGTGTCATACTTGAATTTTTGACAGTTTTAATCATGGGCCACACAGTATGACGGGTCGAAATTTTGTTGACTGCTTCGTTTGGTCCCAAATGGCATAATTGTCGAAATATATTCAAATGTTTGCAACGATAGAGATCTGTTCAGTTTTGTATGTTGTTTGAATGTTAAATCCTATTTATTTTTGCGTCACTGCGCAAAAGGTAGTAACTGGACTTTCGTTAGCTAGTTTTTGTTATTTTCAGCCTCCATGATCTTAAACGTCATATCGTGTGTGCCTATGTTCAGACGCCAATCTTTCTTTATTGCGTCACGTTTGTTCTAAATACCATAAAAAATAATTTTGAAGACTAAAACCCGACTACGAAAAAAACAAGCTCTAAGGCCGTATTCTTGACGACAGCGGGCGGCGGAGCGGCGGCGGCAACCGCGGTGCGGGGATTGAAACGGCAACGCTGACCCGCCGCCCGCAGTCGTCGAGAACAGTTCAACACAGAACTATGATTTTGAAAGCGCCAAACCCGCTGCCCGCTGTCATCGAGAATACGGCCTAAGTAAGAGGCATGAAACAAGAAATTATCTTCAAATTCTTTCTTATCTATTAATTAATTATTCAGTTATTTATTTAATAAGTAAACAACTTATATGTTTCAATTTAACGCTTAGGTATTAGTGATGTTCAGAGGAGAGCCATGGTCGCATGCTACCTTGCCTTAAGGCTTGCTTATTGAACTATACATTTTAGGGTAGGTAACTGACTAATTAGTTAATAGATAGGTTAGTTCTTGTTTCATGCCTTTTAGAGATCGTTTTTTTTTGTAGTCGGGTTTTGGTTTTTAAACTGATGCCACAAAACTTCGAAACTAAACTCTAAAACTAGTGTGTCCTGCCCACTATGACATAATAATATGGTGCCGAAACATGGACGCTCACAAAGGAGACTGTGTACCGACTAGGAGTTGCACAAAGGGCCATGGAGCGTACCATGCTAGGCATTAAGTTGATCGACCGATACCGGACGCTGAGATCCGGAAACGGACCAAAGCGCAAGACGTTGGTAAGAGGATCGTACAACTCAAGTGGCAGTGGGCAGGTCATGTAGCTAAATTTAGAAATGGCAGGTGGAGTAAGTCCCTAACAGAATGGTGGATAAGACAGGGGAAAAGACGACCCGGTCGACCTGCAACTAGGTGGGTCGATGATATCTATATCGGGTCGCTGGAAAGACGAGGCTGAGGTTTGCACGCAAAAGTCGGCACGAAAAAGAGGGGGCTTATGCCCTGCAGTGGGTAGTGAAAAGCTGATAATGATGATGATTATTATTTTCAAGGGAAAATGTTTTAAGTTTCGGAAATGTGATTTTCCTAAATCGATTACAGCTTCATCTAAAGTACACCCTTGCAATTTGTGCACAGTAACAGCCTGGTAAAGATAAGATCGGTTTGAGTACTCGCAAAAACTAAAAGTACTTCCCGTTAACCTAGAATCATGAAGCAAGCTATAATACACAAGTAAAGGAATAAAAATGTGAGAGTTGCAGTGTTTATTTACTACAAAAACTATACAGACCTACCAACTTATCTGTCAGAAAGGCGGCGCTAGTAGTAATACAACGAAATTGTATTTCAACCAATCACGGCAGTTCTAAAATATGGACATTTTCATACTAATCGCCTTAGATCTAATTTTGGCCATTTCACAGATTCTGTGGTAGGTTCTGTATTTTTGTAAAATAAAAGCAAGATATAAAGAGATGGCGTCATTTGTTACATAAAACTAGAAATCGGCTAAATTAACTTGTTTACAAACAACAAACTAGTGAACTCAGTGCGCGAGTCGGACTCGCACTTGGCCGGCTATTTTTTATGGTCCGGTAACGAATCCTCTAGATCAAAGTTGTCTATCAATCACGTTGATTACCTAAACAAACAAACATCTGCGACGTGTTTTTTTTATTTGTATAAATTATACGCAATTATCGAAGAAATGCAAGCAAAGCAACGTGCAATAGCTAGTAATGTATATTATTATATATGTGGAATGTGCAGATTAAGCCCTTTCATTTGACACCCAACCTGATACATTAATAAAAAATAATTGAGTGTTGTACTAATTGTCTTCTACAGGGCGCCATATTTAATTTAGTACGACGTCATATAGCCTATAACCAGCGGACAATCAAGACGCTTCTAACGATAGCTTATTTGTTAAATTATGATAGATAGTTATAATATATAATGTACTACTGTGTGATGTCCCGAATAATATGAAATAAAAATAGTTAAGAAGATATGCGGGAACAGATGAACATAGCGGCTAAAATCATAAACCTCCTTTTTGCTTCGCCGTTGTTATAGACTAATAAAGTAAATAGATTAAGTCCCAACACTAGCGTTTTATAGATTTAAGAAATAAAATGACATCACTAGCTGTCACCGATAGGCGGGATTTGCTTTGTCAGTTTTTGCGTGTCTTTATATAGAAAATATACAGTTGTTTTTGTTGCACTAATTGGTTGTATTAATTAATTACTCCAATCCAGATATAACAGCCGTAGTCGGATTTATAGCTCACAAGCCAGAATGAGCTAGGCACACACGACGTGACGAACATAGGCTTCTAACGAAACCCCATTCAAATCTGTTCAATTCAAGCATTTAGAAAGTTATGGTGGAATAAATAAATTCACATAAAATACATGAACCCTAAACATTACACGTCGCTTTTTGAGCAGTCATGTACAAAAACTTAGCAGAATCGTATCATGGTAAAAGGCAAAGAGGACGACCTTCCAGTTATAGAAGTATTTAGGAACTATTTATACCTTCTCTTGCTTGTTTAAATGACCCAGATTTTTCAATGTTACATGGACTCACCCGTCAGTGCGCCTCGGCACGTAGAGTGTGGGAGTGGAAGGAACGATGCTATCATCTCCGTCGTCTCCACCATTGCCGCCCAGAGACAGAGCGCCACTCGCTATAAACACACATATGGTTAGTAAAAGTATTAAATACATTCAGGAACTGGTGACCTTTACCCTCTACTGAAACGGCAGGAGGGTTGAGGCTTCCTTATTCGTAGGTTGAGAGTGAACAGTCAGAATGTCGTTTGTCACTCAAGAACGACGCGCTAGCGTACTCGTGACATGTAAACGTGACTTCACTATTCTCAGCTGATATCAATTCATATGCAATTGCCAGGTATAGGATAGTATAATGTAGGTATAGCAGGTAGGTATAAAATAGGCCTCGATCTGCACGGTGAGGTGCGGCGGCTCGTCCCCCGCCCCGTCTCCTCTCTATAGCACGTGGCTGTACTCACGCTCGGTGCCGCTGCTGATGGCCTCGATCTGCGCGGTGGGGTGCGGCGGCTCGCCCCCCGCCCCGCTCCGCCCCCTCCTCTATAGCACGTGGCTGTACTCACGCTCGGTGCCGCTGCTGATGGCCTCGATCTGCGCGGTGGGGTGCGGCGGCTCGCCCCCCGCCCCGCTCCGCCCCCTCCTCTATAGCACGTGGCTGTACTTACGCTCGGTGCCGCTGCTGATGGCCTCGATCTGCGCGGTGGGGTGCGGCGGCTCGCCCCCCGCCCCGCTCCGCCCCCTCCTCTATAGCACGTGGCTGTACTCACGCTCGGTGCCGCTGCTGATGGCCTCGATCTGCGCAGTGGGGTGTGGCGGCTCGCCCCCCGCCCCGCTCCGCCCCCTCCTCTATAGCACGTGGCTGTACTCACGCTCGGTGCCGCTGCTGATGGCCTCGATCTGCGCGGTGGGGTGTGGCGGCTCGCCCCCCGCCCCGCTCCGCCCCCTCCTCTATAGCACGTGGCTGTACTCACGCTCGGTGCCGCTGCTGATGGCCTCGATCTGCGCAGTGGGGTGTGGCGGCTCGCCCCCCGCCCCGCTCCGCCCCCTCCTCTATAGCACGTGGCTGTACTCACGCTCGGTGCCGCTGCTGATGGCCTCGATCTGCGCAGTGGGGTGTGGCGGCTCGCCCCCCGCCCCGCTCCGCCCCCTCCTCTATAGCACGTGGCTGTACTCACGCTCGGTGCCGCTGCTGATGGCCTCGATCTGCGCAGTGGGGTGTGGCGGCTCGCCCCCCGCCCCGCTCCGCCCCCTCCTCTATAGCACGTGGCTGTACTCACGCTCGGTGCCGCTGCTGATGGCCTCGATCTGCGCAGTGGGGTGTGGCGGCTCGCCCCCCGCCCCGCTCCGCCCCCTCCTCTATAGCACGTGGCTGTACTCACGCTCGGTGCCGCTGCTGATGGCCTCGATCTGCGCAGTGGGGTGTGGCGGCTCGCCCCCCGCCCCGCTCCGCCCCCTCCTCTATAGCACGTGGCTGTACTCACGCTCGGTGCCGCTGCTGATGGCCTCGATCTGCGCGGTGGGGTGCGGCGGCTCGCCCCCCGCCCCGCTCCGCCCCCTCCTCTATAGCACGTGGCTGTACTCACGCTCGGTGCCGCTGCTGATGGCCTCGATCTGCGCGGTGGGGTGCGGCGGCTCACTGTCCGGCTCACCCCTCGCTCCTGACCCACCCTCGCTTTCCTCCCCCTCTTCGCCTGCCTCCGGGGATTGCGCTGGCGATTCCTAACGATAACAAAGTATGTTTAGAGGCGAATACCTGTTATTGGCTCTGAAAATGTTAATATGCCATAATATCTGTAGGTAGGTATATAAGTAATAAGTTATGAATAAATTTTCGATTCATAGATTACAAACATACTCCGCTCCTCCGGTGGGATTTGAAAAGTTACGAGGGCTGACCTGCTTTGATACACTAGTATTTTTATCTTTCTCACTCCATGAATATTTAGTGGCTGACAGCGAAGCTTTACGTTTCATTACAAATCACGTTGCTTGAGACAGTTGAGACTTGAGAATAAAAATAAAGTTTAAAATGCTACATGAATCTAAAATGTAAAGCATCGCCCTATGAATCGAGGCAGTTGCGAGCACGGTTGCGAGTATCTTCCAGCTCACAAGCCCGCACGCCCGTACCTGTCGCGCGCCGGCGTCGCCGTCGTCCCCCTCCTCCTCCTCCTCGCCGGCCTCCACCTCCTGCTCCTCCTCCAACTCCTCGTCGTCGTCCTCGCCCTCCTGCTGAATACCAAACATTCGCCTAATGAGCTTCTAGCGCAACTGAAAGCGCGGCTATATCAATAAAGTGCCTTGTCGTGTCAACGGGAGATATTCCACTCTGTCAAAATATTAAAAAAAAAAAACATTTTTGTAAATCTTACACGGAACATGTTGCGTGGCTTCCCAGTAAGTAGTCAAGGACACCGGGAATGAATGGGAAATGCCACGCTCTTCTATCCTGGGAACCATAACAAAAGACTACTACAAAATTAAGACTTAATTAATAATAAGTTTCTTACGTAGGCGACGTATTTAACATAATAGACGTGATACTCGTATTTTTAAGTAGGATCTTATTTAGTTGAGTGAAAAAAATATTACATTGTTATACGAGGGGTGAAAGTAACTTATTTAGCGCCGAGACGGGGTTTGGGGCCTGAGCGTAGTTCGAGGCACTAAATAAGTTTTTAACCAGAAGTAAACACCGTGCTTTTCATTACGAATACAAGGAAAGTAAAAATAAAAACACGAATTAGCTAAAGAAAAAATGAGTGACTTCCATATCTGAATCAGATGAACTCATTGTAAACAAAACCCTACAACTCAATCGGATTGAAATGATAATCTGATTATAACGAGAAACAAATGATTATCGGACTGTTGCTTTCCCGCCTATTTTTATTTTCTGCTGTGGCCGTGCCGGCCAGGTTTTGAGCCATTAATTTAAATTTCCATATTTGAAAAATGTTAAATATTTTGCCCAAATCTATTTTATTTTAAAGAAATAGTTGAAAGTTAATTATAATAAAGACATTTAAAAAATAGGTATATATTCTTTAATTATTACTTTACTTTATGTTATTTCAATTTAACATTATTGCGCTGTAATTGAGTGGCTGTATAGAAAGATTGAACATAGTTCAATAGAAATGTGAAATTTGAACCAGTTTTTTTTAATAATTTGACAGCTGTCAGTTGAAAGTGATTCTCCCTCCGGGCTGAAAAGTATTACCTTCAATCTGCTCCTCAGGCAGCTTCCAAACTACTTTCAGAGTATGAGTGATGAAAAGTTCTTTGTTTATCCCGCAGTTTCATTGCTACTCTTATACTCTAAGGTTTATAAAGGAAGAAACACAACGTTTTTTTTAACCTACCTATATTCTTGCAATCAAATATATTCTAATAATAATATATCTAAAGAAGTTCAAACAAATCCTTAGAGTAATATTAAGATAATATAAGTAATGTTGTATTGTATCTTATGATTTGTTACTCTACCTATATTTTAAACACAAGACAAAATCGTACCACGGTATCACTAACATAATAATGTTTGTTATCAAAACATTTACCACATGCCCTTTAGTTATTTCAGCGATTGGCTTTACTACTGCTGCCGATGGCTTGATTTCTTTATTCGACTTCAATCTTTTCTTCGTTATCTGCATTGTGAAAATGTTATTGTTTAGAAGACTCGACTAGGAAAAAAATTAATGAGTTTGTATAACATACCTACAGCATCAACCAAAACTTTAAAAAATAATTTCTATACCTACACATTTGCTGCGAGTTAGACACACAAGAGTAAATTCGAGACGTTCGTACATCACGTACAATGTTTTTCTTATTGTAAGGTCTATTTACCACCGATTCTGGGACTCCGTCCGGGTATATAAACAGATGCTTTCGTCGACGACGTCAGTAAAGATTTAAGTGAATACTACCGGTCTCTCGAGTGGAACTTATTGCTTACGATGTGGAATAAATAAGCATCTTCATCAGCGTTTACCTGCCTACACCTACACCGATGCTCTCGTGGCGTTATGAGCGCCTGGTACTCTTGTGCTAAGTCCGCGCCCGCTATATTACCACTTTGGTGGTAGGTCCATTAGGGAGAAAAAAAACATCAGTGTTTACCTGCTTACACCTACATCGATGCTTTCGCGGCTTTATGAGCGCCTGGTAGTTCATATCGCCAGGGTCTCGGGGCAGCAGACTTACCCGGTACATAGTGCCGCTGCATCGCTCGTCGTCCTCCTCCGAGTCCACCACGATGACGCCCTCGTCGTCCTGGTCGGAGCGCGACGACGTCGGCACCTGGTACTCTACCTCCACTGACCGCTCGAAGCCCTGTACATTCGTAAATCTATATAGGTGGTTTTATCTATCTATCTATCTAAATACGTTAGGGCCCACTCCAGCTCGATCGACGAAGAATGCTCGCTCAGCGTTGAGCCTTGACGTCGATCGTTTGGATGTGGTTCACTATTATTTAAGACCAAAGCTGCAAAGTATAATCTACAAACCTACCAAGGCCAGCAAAGCAATCGAGGGTTTTGAAGCGCACTACTTTCTACGTTCCGAATAGCGGGTGGACGCCGGCGAGGGGTAGCCATACACTCCACCACCGTACGCTAATCTACTCAGCCGAGCTGCATAAGCTGTCGAAGTGTCAAGACTCAACTAACGTGTTTGACGAGTGTGGTCGCTTAGTTTTCACACAGACGGACAGCATTCTGGCTGCAAAGTGGCGGTTGATTGAGTGAAGATATGGTCCAACATTCAAGTTTCAAATTCACTCAATCGCCAACCAGCCATTTACGTCACGGAGTCTATACACATACTAAGCTTTCCGCCCGCGGTTTCACCCGCGATAAATGAGTTTTCCCGTGAGAATGAAGTGTTTTACCGCGGTAAAAGTAGCCTATGTCCTATTCCAGGACCTAACTTATATGTGTGCAAAGTTTCATCCCAACCCGTCCAGTGGCTCAAGTGTCATTCAGCAACAAACATCCAAACTTTCACATTTATAATATTAGTAGGATACACTCATCAAAAATGTCTAGGAATTAACTTTATTTCTTCACAAAAAATAAAAGAATATTAAATCGTTCATGTCAGTATCAGTGATCAGTTTTAATCCATTTTCTATCTTTTTCAAATTCACAGTAGGCATAAACAGTTCACTTATTTTATTTTTTGTAAAGAAAAACGTTGACCCTCGAACGAGTTTTTATTTTATGATACTTGGTAATTGAGCTTGTTTTTGGTCCAGAAAAATGGTATGCCATCAAAAACATAACTTGTAAAAAAACCAAGTCTCGCACGCAACTTAGTCTACCGTAAAAAGTTGTGAGGTCCATGTAATACAAAGTCGGTTAATTTATTCAGTCCCTACTTAAGAGTCCTTCTGTCTTAAGTTATTACGTAATGAGCTCACCTAACAACATCTTATAGTGACCAGATCAATATTAAAAATCTCTTATGTTTTAAATAAATACATAGATTGACCTGGCAATCGCATGAAAACACAATGTATCTCACAAGTAATACATTATTATATTAAATTTGATTGTTTAGTGTGATTGCCAAGTCAATCTATGTATTTATCGCATGAAAACACAATGTATCTCACAAGTAATACATTATTATATTAAATTTGATTGTTTAGTGCGATTGCCAAGTCAATCTATGTATTTATTTAAAACATAAGAGATTTTTAATATTGATCTGGTCACTATAAGATGTTGTTAGGTGAGCTCATTACGTAATAACTTAAGACAGAAGGACTCTTAAGTAGGGACTGAATAAATTAACCGACTTGGTATTACATGGATCTCACAACTTTTTACGGTAGACTAAGTTGCGTGCGAGACTTGGTTTTTTTACAAGTTATGTTTTTGATGGCATCTCATTTCTTTACGTAGATCGCATGAAAACACAATATAAAAATACACACCTACGCTCCACCTACCCTACACCTACCTTACACCTACCCTACACCTACCCTTCACCTATTCTACACCTACCCTACACCTACCCTACCCTACACCTACCCTATACCTACCCTACAACTACCCTACATCTGTCCTACACCTATCTAACACCTATCCAATACCTATCCAACACCTACCCTACACCTACCCTACGTCTACACCTATTATTCCATTAATACAGGTACACTGATTCGATAACTGCAAACGTAACATTGTAATTCTATGTTTGCCCCCAGATTTATATCTGATTACAAAGTTATCTAGCAGATGATGTATCTAAAAAAGTAGGCCGAAATTGCAAAATATTTTAGTTTTCCCTTGATTTATACACTAAACACTAATTCCATTCTAAATTTGAAGCTTCTATGTCTGCTAGAAGTGCCTTAGAGTTTTGATGATCGGTCAGTCAGTCGTCAGTCAGTGAGTGACAAAATTAAGAAACTGACTAGTTATAATTCATAAACTACTGGTTAAAATTGATTGAAATTTGAAATATACCGTATTTATACAATGCCTGCTTGGTTACTGAAAACTCAGGTTTCTAGTTTTATCCACAACGAAGTTATAGGGGGGTCGAAATGGCCTGAACTGCTTCGAGAAAAGTATGGTACGACCGTGCCGCTTTTTTGCTCGACTTGGTGCCCCCAGAGATAAGTAGAAAAATACTTTTTTTTCGGGTTTTATTTTTTCTATTAAAAAAAATATTTTGTTCTCTACCTAATGCAGTTTATATGGTATCAATAGGACATTTTATAGTACATTGTTATACAAGGGGTGAAAGTAACTTATTTAGCGCCGAGAACTAATAGTTCCAGGGACCAAATAAGTCTTTAACCAGAGGTAAACACTGTGCTTTTCATTACGAATACAAGGAAATTAAAAATAAAAACACGAATTAGCTAAAGAAAAAATGAGTGACTTCCATATCTGAATCAGATGAACTCATTGTAAACAAAACCCTACAACTCAAGAAACAAATAATTATCGGATTGTTGCTTTCCCGCCTATTATTTATTTTTTGCTGTGGCCGTGTCGGCCAGCTTTTGAGCCATTATTTTTAATTTCCATCATTCAAAAATGTTAAATATTTTGCCCAAATCTATTTTATTTTAAAGAAATAGTTGAAAGTTAATTATAATAAAGTCATTTAAAAAATATAATATATTCTTTAATTAATACTTAACTTTATGTTATTTCAATTTAACATTGCGCTGTAATTGAGTGGCTGTATAGAAAGATGGAACATAGTTCAATAGAAATGTGAAATAATAGAACCGTTTTTTTTTAATGAATCAAAATGAATGAATGAATGACAGCTGTCAGTTGAAAGTGATTCTCCCTCCGGGCTGAAAAGTATTACCTAAGCAAACTTCTGAACTACTTTCAGGGTATGGGTAATGAAAAAGTATTTTTTTTATTATTATTTAAATTTGGAATTCCCATTCTGTCCCATTCTTCGTTTTGGCGGCAAACTCTACCCGCCTCACAAAAAAAAAAGAAAATGTTCGAAAGTTATTTTGGCAGTAAAGAAGATCACCAAAGCTAGTAAAAACAAAAAATAATAATAAATAAATATTATGCGGTCTGTAATTCCGTCCGGAGCCCAGTAAAAATACGGTGAGATAGGCATTTGACTTTTATGCCGCGAGATGCGGGTAAATTGCTCACAGTTGGTCGATTGCCACGATACAGCGTTGTGAATAATATATTTAAGATATGATGTAAATTTACATCAGTATGCATTTAAGGGTTTAGACACTTTTGATGAGTGTACAGGTACATTCAAACTGTCATTTCGCAGTTAGAACGTAATCCATCTCTGTCAACCCTAGCGCCCCCTCGTCAGTCACAAGTCGTCCCGTGGCGTACCTGCACGCGTGTGCGCTTGGCCTGCAGCGGGCGCGGCTGCAGCCGGCGCTTCTGCGGGCGCGCGTCGGGCGGCGCGTGAGACGTGCTCACGCCGGCGGGCTGCGACGCCGACGTGCTCACACTGCCCGATGCCTGCGATGCGGCTGACGTCGGTGCGCTACTGGCGGGACCTACATTAACAAGCCACGTCAGGTCGGTTGTCGAACTTACAACCCGCACGATGAAGAAGAATAATTTTTTACGTGTTATCTAAATAACACATAATCATCATCATTAATTCGTTCATTTTCTCGGGTAGTTATTCAGTCCTTGAAAATAGACAACATTAGTTCTAGAATTTTTCAATAATTTAGAATATTAAAAACACACCATAGCAAAGAATGTCAGTTCACTAGGCTGATGCAAGGATTCTAATGATAGCACATACGTCCAAATCGGTTCAGGCATTTAGAAGTTATGGTGGTGGAATAAAGAAACTTAAATACATACATGAACACATTATTTACAATACTTTTTTTGCTGGACAGTCGTGAAAAAATAGTACATTACGATACAAGTGTCGTAGGTGACATATTACAAACGAGGTGACTTTTGTAAGCCCGAGCCATACCTACGATCCTTGTATCGTAATGTACTATTACAATGTTCGTCAACAAAATAAAGTCATAAAATATTGCGGCCCCGTACGCGCGCAACTTTCGTGTGCAATGGGCGAGGTCAGTGTTCTACTTACGCTGACGATGGGCAAGTTCGTATGTTTTCGACAATGGGTGAGTTGAGGGAGTTTTTTCCGTTTTGACAGATTTTTGTTTCGTCAGATTTTCGTTTCGTCGGATTTTTGTTTTGCCAGATTTTTGTTTCAGCTGTCAAAGTAATTTTTGAAAAACATTTATCGGAATCAAATGTTGTAAATAATCCAGATCCTAATATGCCGTCATTTTCATCAAAACAATCAACTTTATATAGAGCACGCAATAAATCTCTAAATATAGCTAAGAGCAATTTTAAAAATGTTTCCGATGTAAAATTACCCGACAATTGTTTTTTGATTTTGTAGTTTATGAAGAAGACACAGAGAAAAATATAATAATATTTACTACACCATACTTAAAAATCTTTTGAAAAGAATAACTAAATATTATGGTGATGGAACATTTCGAATATGCCCAAGACCTTTCTACCAGGTTTATTCGTTTCATGCAAATATAGGAGAGAATAACGAGATACCAAATTTTGTTCCACTATTATATGTCCTTCTGCCAAATAAAACAACATCCACATATGTTGCTATTACAAATGCGATTATGAAATGGCGGCAAGGAAGTATTTCCCAACGCAATCGTTAGTGGTTGCTATTATCACTTTGTAAAGGCAATTTGGAAAAAATCCAGAGTGATTGGTTTAAGCGAAGATAATGAAGGAAGAAAAATAACAAGATTGTGTTCACGAGTAGCGTTATTGCCGCCAGAACTGATTCCAGAAGCAGTTCTATCTATTTTCGCCAGTGCTCCTAACTCAGCTGCCATAACAGCATTTCAAAAGTATTTCATTAATGAATGGGTCAAAGTTGTTACAAGTGATACGCTGAGATGTTATAAAGAATCATTTCGTACAACAAACAATGTGGAAAGTTGGCACCGACGAGTGAATAACAGATTTCCTAAAAAACCATCCCTCTTGTATTTTATATTTTTGCTCAAAAAGGAAGCATTTTATCAAGAAAAAAAACTAAGAAATACAAAATATCATAATTCATCCAAAAACAGAAATAAATGTTATTGCAAAAAACACGAAGATTGAACGTATAATCCAGGATTTAAAGGAAAATATAATAACTACAATAGAATGTTTAAAAATGCTAGATAATGTTTTCCGTCGGTAGAATAAGTTCCCGAGAATATTTTTATTTTGATTGTCGTCATATTATCCCATCAATATACTATAATAATATACATAGGACTTTTATTTTGTATGTAGCAAGTACGATTGAGGTAACAAAGTCACACGCTGTCAAAACAAAAATCTGACGAAACAAAAATCTGTCTAAACGATAAAAACTCAGTTGAGGATATGTGAGTAACTATGCTTACCGGCGACTGGAGGTGCGGGTGCTGGGGCGGCGGCGCCGCTGGTGACGCTGGGCGCGGGCGCAGAGCTGGCGGGCACATTGGCCGCGCTCGCAGAACTCGCGCCGCTCGGCTGCTCGATGCGGGGCAACACTAACGCTACCGCCTGCAAGTACATTTAATTAAAATGAAACATGAATTCTCGCGCGAGCTATCAGGTTGATACATTGATTAACTGATTTGTAGAGCACCGCCACACTCACCTCGCACGTAAACTTCAGTATCACGACAATCAGGTTAATCAACTTGCAGTCAGTGTCCTTATCAAACTGGGGACAATCTCACTAAGTAGAAAGCATCTGGGATCTGGGATCCGCACTGGGTTTCGAATCCAGAAACACAGTTTAATAAAGAAGAAAATTTTATTCGAAAAAGGTTAGACAGCGGATTGCCTAGCATGTTATCGATTAATAGCTAATTAATTGTTCACGGTAACTAGCAATATCAAAGTAGGACTTACCTGCTTAGGGTCTTGAGAGTGTGACGAAGGTTGTGCGGTGCTATCACTCGAGCCAGAGCTGCCCATACCGGCTTCACTTGTGTCCATATCCTAAAAATTAAGAGCTCAAGTTGGTCTAATCTTAAATTAGTCTATTGATAACAATCAAACAAATCAATATAGCGATCGATGATAGTTTTACCAAAATTGTCGACGACGCGTAATCGGTTTCAGTATTTCCATTTTGTTACTTTTAAAATGTCGTTCTCTTTGCAGATTTCACAAATTGTCGTCGTAGTTTTCTTTTGCTAGTGACTGTCTATAAAGATATGGATATCGTGCAAGGGCATTTTAACAGTACCGAGCTTATATATATTAGTGCTTTTGACCAGTATAGTTAAATATAGATTTTTATTTGAGACTGTCGAAGAAATGAATACACACATATCTACGAGACGTAAAGACAAAGTGTACTTTTAAACCTACACTAACTATTGTCAAACATTGTGCAAGATACCAGGCCGTTAAACTTTTTAACAGGTTGCCAGTGGAACTAAAAATTATTACAAATATTAATACTTTTAAATATAAACTAAAATCATATCTCTTGGGAAAATGCTGCTACTATAGTATTGACGAATTTTAATAATTCTGCTATATCATTAATTTTTTAAATCTATTTTTATTAACTTTGAATTATTAAATTAATTTTGACTTTAATATAATTTTATATTATTTATTATTTTAACAATTTTATATTATTTATTATTTTAACAATTTTATTAATGTTGACATAATTTTCATTATTGAATGTTATTTTTTTGTTTGTTTTTTTTCTTTATATGACATGTATAGTTTTTGTTATACCTATTGTCTGGATTGAATGTAATTTTATGTAATTTAAAATATTTTTAATAATAATTTCGAACACAATTTTATTGTTTACGAATAAATAAATATGAATAAGTAAGCAATGGCAGTCTAGCAATCAGGCTTTATTTGTAATTCAATCTTTAGCATGATTACGCGATAGTAGTCACAACTGCAATCGAAGAGACTTTAAATGAAAATAACCACTTATGATCAACCATCTATGACCTGACTAGATCTGTTTGCTCAAGTTTTTAAATCCTTTGGAACACAAAAAAGTTACCGCTATACCACGATCGCTTCCTGTCCGTAGAAACAAGGTGACGATGAATTTGGCCTCATCCTTAGGCCGTTTGCGCACTACACGTATCCGGTTCTTATCCGTTTCTGATCCGGTTTGGCCGTCCTAGTAATTGTATGGACGCTTACGCACCTATACGTATCCGGTTCGTGTTCGATCCGTAAATTCTCACTCCGGATCCTTTTTTGTACGGATCAAAACCGAGTCGAAGTGGCCGCCATACAAATTGTACGTACGCTTACGCACTACACGATTTTTTTACGGATGAAGAGTGGGGTACGGGGAGGGGAAAGCTCGTGAGAGCGACTTTATTGCGGGATCTACATTACATAAGTAGATATAATTAAAAAAGATCAACCTAGTATTCGAATTCTATACTCGAGTACAGTCGACTGCTCATCCAGTGGTAAAGTGTTAACACTTTGACCTTGAACGCTTCTTACTTCTATAGCATTATGGTCGAGATTCGTAACTGACGTTTCCACTGACTTGTAGTTGACGGTACCTGGGTATTCAACTGCTATATTCTGAATTCTCGAATATGTGAGTACTTACAAGGTACTCGAGTCAGCCCGACTCGGCACATCACTACGACAATATCATGCAATATGGTCTCGAATACGAATGAAAACCGGATCGGATACGGATGAGTGCGCAAACGCTAGACGTGAATTTACCGTCCGTTTTTTTACGGATCAAAAACGGACCGGATAAGAATCGGATACGGATGAGTGCGCAAACGCCCTTAGGGTTCAAACGGCAGGGCGCCGGACGGCGCGGTGAGCGCAGCGTTCAATACATAGATTTTTATGGAATCGTTCTCGATAGCGACTGTGAGTGATTCGCCGCACCGTTCATTGCCGTGAGTTGACGCAATGGTTACTGTGGTCGTTGTGGAGGCCTATGTCCAGTATTGTCCAGCAGTAAGCGTCTTTCGGCTGAATGATGACGATGTTGAATGGTTGAAATGGAACTGACCTGGGTAGACTCCGGAGGCGCGGTGGAGGCGGCGACGGCAGCGCGGGGCATGGGCCGCGAAGACGAGGCTGGCATGTACTCGGTGGTGTGGGCGTCGTGCGGCGCCGTGGGCCCGACCTGCGCCATCGGCCGGATCGACGCCAGTGGGGTCTCGCCGCCGCGCCGGCTCGGCGTCACGCTCTGTTGTGCTACACCTAACACCATCTTTATATTGCACACTACACATATAACCAATGTATAAGCTGTATAATTAATACGTGGGGCATACTGAAAGTCTCTGGATTGGCCCCTTACAATAAAAGAATGAAAAAACAATTATGGAATTCGAAAATAGAACTCTTTGTGAACATGTTACTTTTTAATTTGCTAGACTGTCATTTGTTTTTTCATTGTGACGTCCTTTCAAAAATTGTGTGTCGCCATCAAAATGAATATAACTCGTGAACATTTTCGATATGATTTTCGTTGTGGCTTAAGTCAACAAGAGAGTTGCCAGAGACTTCAATTGGCATTTGGTGATGAAGCACCATGTTGCAGCTCTGTGTATTCGTGGTTTGAAGAATTTATACGTGGACGTAATCATCTCCATGACGAGGTAAGTAAAGATCGGCCGGCGACTGCGGTTACATACTCTAATATTGACACCGTTCGATTGAAACTGATAAAAAAAAATGTCAGCAAATTCATGCTTTGTTAGGCATTGGAATGAGCCGGAACGGAGTACAGTCATTGGCTGTCTACAAGTATAATATCGTGACAGGTGACGAAACCGTGTACAGCTTTGAACCCGAAAGAAAAAGCCAGTCGGCAGAGTGGGCCTTTCATTTTGAAGATTTGTCGACGAAAGTTAAGAAAAGTCAAACCATTGGTAAAAATATTATTGCTTCTTTCTACGGCAAATCAGGACATTACACTACAGTATCGCTTGAAGATCAAAGGACGGTGACTGCAGATTGGTACGTCAACACTTGCTTGTTTTTAGAAAAAGTTCGCGAAGCAATGTCCTCCTTCACCACGATAACGCATCCTCACATTCCGCTAAGGTAACAGAAGCCTATTTGAAGCTTCAAATGTGGAACTGATGACGCATCCGCCTTACAGCCCGTATCTCGCACCCTGCGACTTCTTTTTAATACGCTTTTATTAGCTTCACCTGTATGATTGTATCATCAATAGCTCATATACGTCCCTAATTCGTCCATAAATAGGGAGATTAGGCCTTAGTCGACCACGCTGGCCCAGTGCGGGTTGGTATGCTTGTACGTAACCAACTCCTTTAGACTCGATTTTGACACGGACAGATTTAATCGTGATTTATGACACTACACACAAATATAAATTAAAATAAAATAACATAAATTAACTCTGAGGAAAAAGGACCTCCGAGTAAATTAATAATAAAATAAATTATATAATTAAATAATATATATTAGTTTAAAAAAACTAAAAAAACACGCTTTTAAAGCACATAAAACTAAAAAGTGAAAAATAATTCTTAATATAAGCTGAAAACAATAATGAACGAAAAATACTAGTATTATTGTGAAAAAAAAAGCGTGGAGTGCTTTGTGCCAATTTTTCGTATAGGTATCGAGAAACCCACGCTTTTTTCACAATAATACTAGTATTTTTCGTTCATTATTGTTTTCAGCTAATATAAAGAATTATTTTTCACTTTGATGTGCTTTAAAAGATTGTTTTTTATTTTTTTAAACTATAATTTATTGTTTCCAAAACTTAAAGACAAACTTAGAGGCACACGCTTTACGAGCCCTGAATCGGCGGTGAATGCGTTCCATGAAGTCCAACTGCTTTGTACAGGGGTTTCAGCGAATGCAATAATGCATTAATTGCGGGGAAATATTTTTTAAAAAGCAATAAATGTATCGTAAGTCTTATATCTAGTCTTATTTATCAGAATCCAGAAACTTTCAGTATGCCCTAAGTATAAGAGGACATTTCACGTACGGCCACTTTAACCCAAACTAGACAGAGCCTATATGACAGTAGCTGATATACATAGGTACATAAAATATAAATAATACATTTATATCCAGAAACAAAGCTAACACAACCAATCGCACAAATGTTTGCCCCGGGTGGGATTCTAACCCGCGATCCTGAGCTTCGCAGGCAGGTGTATTACCAACAAGGCTGTAGAACCGATTTAAATACAAACGTTGTAAGATTTAATTTTCAAAACCATAACCATATTATGTAAGATTACCAAAATATGAGACTTGTTTCAAAAACATTTAAATTTCAACTTACCAGCCATTGGTTTTATATTGGCGGTTGGTGGATCCGTGGTTGTCTTTTCAGTAGTAGATTGTTGTTTAGAACCCGACGCCTGGCTGGCCAACTGCCTTTGCAATAGGTTGACTTTTTGCAACAAAGCTTCGACTTCACGAGTTTTTTCAGCCTGTGTCTCACTCAACTCTTTGTCTAAACGCGATAGACGCCCCTCATATTGAGATTTAATCAGAGCCAGCCTCACATCTTGTTCATCACGAGTGCTTTGCTCGATACTTTCTATCTTAGTACGAGATTCATCCAATTCGCGAGTTAATGTATTATTTCTTTCAGTCAGCTGACATATTTTCGACTTTGCCTGTTTAAGTACTTGTTTTGTTTTCTCCTCTTTGTCCTCCTTATCAGTAAGTTCTTGTTTCAGTTTTTCGTTGTTGGCTTTTTCTGTTTCTAGCTGTCGTTGGATCTCATCCAGTTGTTCTTCCAATTTCTTGGCACTCTCCGCTGCAGCGACGCAAGCGGCAGCCGCTTCACCTTCAGTCTTTTTCTTCTCATCCTCCACTTGTTTTACCAGCTCTTCATACTGACCCTTATATTTTTTAGCTATTTTTCTAATTTGCATTTCTTTGTTTCTTATATCAGAGAGAGAAGCATTGATAGTTGCTATTTCCTCGGTTAGCTTAGTATTTGTTTCTAGAGCACCAGCCAGTTCAGCTTTAACCTTTGTCAGGTCTTCAGTTACGCGAGCCATATCTTCTTTGATAACTTGAAGTTCTTCATTTAACTTTTTATTTTCTTCTACAAGTGCATTCTGTTGTCGCGATACTGCAGAGTACTGTTCTTCCAATTTTGATCTCTCTACTTTAAGAGATCCAATTTCTTCATTCAGCTTCCTCACACTCTCCTTCTCAGCAGTAAGCATCTTAGCAAGGGCATCTCTTTCATTTTGTAACCTCTTCCAGTCTTCAGGGCTAGTTTTGTTTGCGCGCTCGACCAGCGCATTAACTCTAGTTCGCCACCTCGCGCAATCTGCTTTCAAAGACGTGTTTTCAGATTGTAACATGTCATTTTTAGAGGTAATATCTGAGATTTTCTCTTGTAGTGGTGTCATCTGTTCTTCAAATATTTTTACCGATACGGAAAGTTCCTCTACGCGAGCAGATAAAGTGTCACGCTCTTCTCTTAAAATCCTGTTACTGTCGGTCAACGCATTTAGAGTTTCAACCTTCCTTAAGATGTCAGATTGTCTGTTGACCGTCACCATGCTTACTTCGGAACGCTCTCTTTCGGAAGCTAGAGACATTTTGGCGTCATCTAACTGTTTTTCTGTGATTTCTAACTGCGACTTTAGTCTCATACATTCAGCCTGCAGAATGTCAAATTTAGCCATAGCAATATCTTTTTCTTTTCTCAGGAACTTGACAATTTGGAATAACTGGTCAGAAGATTTCACTTCGTCTTCAGTGAATGACACATTAGACACATTTATGGTGGAATCACCCGCTGATTCATTCATGCTTTCAGACCGTGACCTAGACGCGTGACTAACTGATAGTTGAGTACCCAAAGCTTGAATCTGATTATGCAAAAGTGAATTTTGATCATTCAAGTCTTTCAATCGCTGTGCTAACTGTTCGTTCTCAGCAGCAATTATTTTTTGTCTCTGATCCCAAGACGCCTTAGCACTTTCAAATTGTTCAACAGTGCTATTCTTTATTGAAACTAATTCATTTATTTGATTTTGTGCCTTTGAAAATTCTTCCTTCACTTGTGTTAATGCCTGAATATCACTAGAATGTAAAATCATTTCATGTGTGTACTTGTCCTCCGCTTTTTGTACAACTTCAGATAGCTTAGTAATTTCAGCCCGGGCTTGTTCTAGATCTGAATGAGAAATATTTAATTCAGCTTGTACATTCTGTAACTCTTCTTTAACTTTTGTCAATTCATTTCTTAAAATTGTGTTAGTATTGGAATGTTCCCCAGTACCTTGCAATGATAGTTCTGTTTCTAGCTCTGAGCATTTGTCTTCAAGGTTTTGTACTTTTTGCATATATTCATTTAGTTTAGCTTCAGTTTCAGTTTTGTATTTCTCATACTCACTATGTAGTGATTTTAATTCTTTCTCTGAACCTTCGGCAATGTCGCAATACTGTTTAATATGTTCTTTAGCAACTGTTAGCTGTTCTTGTAAGGATTTTATTTCAGCTTCTCTATCAGATAATTTGCTTGATAACTCTCTTATTTTCTTCATAGTGTCAAATGATCCATCCGAGTTAGGTGAAAGAGCTACTTTGAGCTTTTTGACAAGCTCTTCATTTGATTTGTTCTTTTCAGCTAAGTCTTTTCTTAGCTGAGTAACCTCTTTTCTTAAGGCATCAGCTGCATCTTTTTCTTCTTGCATACGAGATTTAGCAGTATCAGTTTGACGCTCGAGATGAGAGGCTAACTCCCTAAATCTATCTTGTTCTTCTTGAAGCCTCCTTCTCAATGCTGAGCACTCTCTAGTAGCGTCGTCTAATCTAGATTCTATTTTGGCACGATTTTCTACTTCGACTCGCTCTAAGCTAGCTTTGATAAGTTCTATGTTTTTCAACAATAAAGCTTGTCCTTGTCTTTCTCGATTCACCATTTCTTTCTCTGTTTGAAGTCGCACTTCAGAGTCTTTCAGTAACTTACATTCCAATTTAACATTTTCTAATTGTATCTCAGCAGCAGCTAATTTTCCTTGAGCATTTAGAGCTTCATCTCTGAGGTGTTGCAGTGAAACTTCATGTTTGGCTATAGTAGCGCTGTAAGCTTTGTTCTTTTCTTCTAAAGAATTTATTTGTTTTTTATATGTTGTAACATTAGTTTGCAATATCTTAAGCCGCTCATTATTGTACTCTGAAGTAGAAGCGGCCTTACTATTTGCTGCTGTCAATTTAGCAATCTCTTGCCTCATGTTATCTATTTGTTCATATAACATTCTTTCATTAGTTAATTTTTCCTCCTTGTAGGTTTTATATTCTTCTTTAAGCATTTCAAAATGTTTCTCAGTTTCTTTGTATCTAATTTCAAATGCAGATGGGTCTGATTGTACTGGTTTAGGTTTCTCTGGGGATGTTTCCATTGTGAATGAATCTCCTTTTTCTAAATCTGCACCATCAAGCATAGTGCTTACATCATGGCGTTTTCCTTTCATGAGGTCATGATACAACTTTTTAAACATGTCGCGCTGCCTGATAAGACCATTGACCATTTTGGTTTGGCGATCTTGAGCTTCTGTTAGTTCCACAACGCGATTTTTTAAAGACTCTATTTTATCTTGCAATTCGCCACTCTCAAACTGTTCTTTGTTGCTTTCAAGTTCTTCTTGTTTCTCAGTTAAGTCTCGAATCATTCTCAAAAGTTTCTGATTATTCGCTTGAAGCTCTTGAATGTCACTAAATGTTACTAATGTCTTTGATATTATGCGAGATGACTCTGATGATGTATTGGACGCAGTTTGAGACGCATCGTGATCTCCATTCGGAAGTCCTCCTCGACTATGTTCAATTTCTTTCAATAAGAAACACACCTGCCTTCCTAGATCAGCTAGTTCACCTTTTAACCTAGCATTTTCGCGATTGTAGTGATTGGCTATCTTGGATGACTCGCTATAATCATCTCGAAGTCTATTGCACTCTATAAGCAAAGATTCAATTTGCTGTGTCAAAGCTGTGTTACTTTCTAAAGCTTCTTCATATTCTGATTTTTGTTTTTGTAAAAGTGGTGCTTTCTCTTCAAGTTCTTGAACAATTGTATTAATTGTTATGTTAAGGCGTCTGTTTTCTTCTTTTTCTTGATCTAACTCTTCCGTAGCCTTTACTAACTGTGAGTAGATTTGAGTCAAGGACATTCCAGATTTTAACAACTTGCTTGCTGTTGCTGCAGAAGGAGCTAGATCACTAAGAGCCATATCCAAATTATGGGCATTTGCTGCTTTCAGGAGATCATTAGCATGTTCCAGTTCACCTTTTAGGGAAGCAATGATTTCATTCTTTTTCTCTAGCAATTCCTCATGATCTACTTCAGCTTGCTTGTACTTTGTCTCAAGTTCACCATATTTTTCAGTAGCTTCATTGAGCAGTTTCTGAAGCTCTGATATACCATCAGTCAGTTCCATGGTTTTAGCCTCAGCATCATCATGCATAGACTTAAAAAGATCAGCCAGTTTAGATTTGGCATCAAGTTCCTTTTTATAGTTTTCAGTCATTTTATTTTCAATTTCCCTCTGTTCAGCAAGTCGTTGAGTAAGGTTTTCGATGCGATTATTCAAATTATTCTTAACTTCATTGAGCTGAGCGATTGTTTCATTAGCAACCTTCAATTCTTCAACTTTTTCAGTTAATTGTGTTTCAAGATTAACTAGCCTGCTTGTGTTGTTTAATCTTGCTGTTTGCAGTTCAGAAGTCAGCCTATTAACTTCTTCTGTTAAACCGGCAATTTGAGAGTTTAGTAGGGTGCGTTCCTGTTCTATTCTTTTTTCGCGATACTGAAGAGAAAGTTCTTTACTTTGTATTTCATCATTTAAAGCGAGTGCTTCACATTTTGCATCTATGGCAGCCTTTAGTTGTTGCGTTAAAGCTGCTTCACTAGATGCCAACCTTTCGATTTCAGCATCTCTTCGCTGGACAATCCGTGTTAAATCATTCCGTTCATCGACTGCTGCATCACGTCCACTCTTAATGGATATAACCTCATTTTCCAGGCGACAGATTTTATCGCGAGCTTTTTCAAGTTCATCATTTAAGGATTGAAGCTGTTTTCCTAACTCCAAGTTAGTCTCATCAGAAGCTAATAGTTTCTGAGCAGTTTCTTCATATTTGGCTGTAAGTTCAAGTAGCTGAGCTTCAGATGTAGCAATCTTGTCACCTAAAACAATAATGCAACACTAGATAAGTATTCAATTTTCATATGTTAAAATAAAACAACTGGAGCCGAACTTTAATGGTGGAAGTAAGGTATAGGTGGTGGGGCGGTGGTAATACATTGTGATAGTCAGGGAGTGCGACCAAGTTCGCTGAATAAGCCCTCAAGGCACTTTGATATGAATGAACTCAGTTCACTACACAACAACGTTAAAAGGATCTGACACAGAATGTCCGTTTCGTATGATGTCCCGTCACGCAATCGCGCGGCTATGTTGTTGGGAGGAATTAAATGTTGCTGCCGGATAAAAAAAAAAACAAATCAATGGCCCATTACAGTCCACTCAAAAACAAAAATCAAAAAGAAAAATAAATTATTATAATGGTAAAAATGGACTATTACTCATGCAAGACTGGAAATGGACTATTACTTTGTTAAACTAGAGCAAAACTTATAGATTATTAATGTTACAGAAAACGTCTGTTAACGAAATATCAAATAATGCACTCTGAGCATTAAAGTAAAAGAAGAAGTATCAAATTTTGTCGACCTTTCACAGAGCTTGGTGGCATAATTGGTAATGCGCCTGTTTCTGGCCTGGATAGCCAAGGAGATGCACTTTTGAGTCCTGTCCAAGATCGGCAATTTTTTTTTTCATTTATTGCTTTATAAATTATTAGAGTAAAATTAGTAAGAGATGTTTCATAGATAAAAAAAAAAACTCATGAAATTTTTTTTTATTTTTATTTTTCGCTTTATAATTATTAGAGTAAAATTAGTAAGTGTTGTTAAATTCAATGCATGAGGTGTTTACCTATAATTAGTTATGCACTTAGTTTTTTTTAAGTATAGTATTGTTATTGGTGTCGATTCGGCATATGCCCAACTAAACTAAATTTAAAATTAGTCCTCTGTCACTTTCTATAATTTTTAATTGAAAAGGGACCGAAGATCATCGGTTTTGTTTTTGTCTATGACTTCACGACTAACAGTCAAATTTAGTCTTGTTTTAGTGCCTACCGTTAGGTAGGCATAACCATGACAAAGAAAAGCCTCTAAAATTGACAGTTAGTTGTGAAATCAAAGACAAAAACAAAACAGATGATCTTTGGTCCCTTTTCAATTAAAAATTATAGAAAGTGACAGGACTAATTTTAAGTTTAGTTTAGTTGGGCGTATGCCGAATGGACACCATTGTGATATTTAGTGTAGTAACTGTTGTTACCAACAGCCTAATAAATAAATATAAGACTTTGCAGTGACCGTACTGCGGCTGCAAGAAAATTTTCGCCTCATTTGATGCAGCCATATAATGCTGATAGGTGAACATGACAGCCTTACGCTTTTTATAAATCAAGGAAACCGAATAGCGAAATTAAGGCATCTTTTGTTTGACGGACCTAATTGCTATCTACCAGTGGTAATATAGCTGGCGCGGACTTGCGGGGGAGCAGAAGGCTCAGACCTATCTGAGGTATTATCGGCATTATCCGAATTTTGAATTTTCTCAACTCTTTTTATTTATGACGTGACGTGGCGCATCTATAAATTCGGATCAAGAGACTGTAACAAGTTGATCGCTTCAGTCTACAGATCAACAGATCATAAAGCTATTGGGGGTGGCCGGGAAAAGCATGCAGAGGTGAATGATGTACTGAATATGATGTTCCTCGAGGTTGCAGTCACATAGAAGAAAGCCTCTTCATCCCTAATTGTGCTGGAAATAATTGCATCTGCATTGACCAGTACGAAAGAGGTTTAGCCAGCACCTAAATTACCTTTAGACTGAAATAGGAATTCATAATTCCTTCTATTTTTTATGGTGAAAAGCAAAAGATGTAACAAGCTGCTAAGAGACCTTTCCCGGGGTTTTGGACATTGATGAATCTAAAAATCCCTATTAGCACTTCGACATATTACTCCTTGTGCCTGAAATCCAAAATGGCCACCAAAAAAAAAAATGCATATCATGTGGGGTATCAAATGGAAGTGCATCTAGAGTAGATTACAAATATATAACATGTTGGCATATCAGCACTCTCAATAATTTTGAGCTGTTTATGAAGTGCCTTGAACAACTTCTTGATCATTTCTTTGATAAGAGGTGTCTTGTGTGTGGAGATTTTAACGTTGACTTATTGAAACAACGTAGGGATTTTATGACACTTCTGTTCTGTTATAATTTCAGACCTTTAATAGATACAGTGACCTTTATCAGGGGAGATGCTCGATCATGCCTAGATAATTTTTTGACTAACATGCCGGAAAATTGTATAAATGACATTAATGTGGTCCATAATGGGCTTGCAGACAGTCATGCCGGAATTTCTTGTAGTATTTTTAGCCTATTTAACAAAACATCGAAAAATGAATTTATATTCACCAAAAAAAGAAAATTTACTGATTTAAATAATTGTGCTTATAGAACTGCTTTACTACACAGCAAATGGAACTCGGAAGGTGTAAATAGCTTTCTTACAAAGTTTATAAACACTTTTAACACACATTTCAAGAGAAAGCAATCAAAAAAATTTGTAAGACATGACATAAAATTAAAATGGGTTACAAAGGGAGTTAAAGTGTCAAGCAAAATGAAACGAGTTTTGCTTTTAATGGAATCAATGATAAATCGGTGATGCAATATAAATCTAAATACTTGACATTATATAAGAAAGTCTTAAGATGTGCTAGGAGACTTGCTGTCCAGAGTGACATTAGTAAGGCAGGAAATGACGTAAAGGAACTTTGGAGAGTAATAAATCGACATAAGAATAAAGGTACGAAGAAAAGAGAACAAATTAAATTAATAACTGAAAACAAGGTAACAAATGATCCTCAAAGGGTAGTTGACAAGTTTTCAAAACATTTTGATCATGGTAGGATACCGGCGACTGGCGATCGAAAGGTTGCGATGTCAATTGTGAAAACTCATACTAAGGGTGTTGAAAGTTCAATGACCTGGGACCCTGTTACACCTGAGGAAGTTATTAGAATTGTTAATAATATGAAACCCAAAAAATCCACTGGTTATGATGAACTACCAATAAAAGTAATTAAGGATAATATAGACCTATTAGCAGAACCACTTTCTAGTTTATTTAATCTTTGTGCTGAATCCGGCACATTTCCCGATCAGTTAAAAATCGCAAAGATTCTCCCAATTTTCAAGAAGGGTTTGAAGACCGATCCGCAGAATTAAAGGCCAATTTCACTACTCCCTGTTTTATCAAAGATTTTTGAATTACTAATGAAGAATAGATTATTGAGACATTTAAATAGACATAAAGTAATAACACGTAGACAATTTAAATATCAGAAGGGGGTGGGTACTGCAGAGGCTATTGATACATTACTTCATGATGTGGTTCTGAAGCTTAATGAGAGGAAAAAAGTAGCGGGATTATTTCTGGACCTTAGTTCTGCCTTTGATATGGTAGATCATAATCTACTACTTGAGAAAATGGAGTTTGACTTTGTAGCTTTTTAGATCATACCTGAGCAATAGATACCAGTTTGTAGAGGTGACCGATGTGGTTAATAGAGAAGAAATAGTCTTTAGATCTAAATTAGTAAAATTAACGAGAGGAGTGCCGCAGGGATCTGTTCTAGGGCCACTCTTGTTTATACTATTTATAAACGATGTGATCCCTTATATTACTAACCAAGTGCGTAACGCAGATCTCGTGGTATTTGCAGATGATACTAATGCTATGATCTCCGGTGACGACATACAAGAATTTACGAATAGCGTGAATTTGGCACTTTTTCATTTCTCAAAATGGTTCAGCAATAACAATCTTTAATTAAATTGTAAGAAAATAAATATTATGCTTTTCAAAACTACCGTTTCCAAGAATGAAAGACTTTCGATTATGTTGGAGGGTCCCCTAGATATCATAGAGTCAGTGAAGTTCCTGGGTGTACATATTGAACTCCTTTCAGTAGAGAGTGTTATTAGTTCTGCATGTCTTGCCATAAGAAGTCTGCGCGATGTACTAAATATTACACAATTAAAAGCTGTCTATTTTGCACTAGCGGAATCTAAATTGAGATACAGTATCAAGTTCTGGGGAAATAGCTTCAAATACAATGCACAAAAAGCTTTCACTATACAAAAAAGGGCAATACGGATAATGATGAGAATCCCACAAATCGAGTCCTGCAGGGAGCACTTTATAAAACTTGAAATCTTAACTGTACCCAGCCTATATATTTTGGTGTTACTATGTGACCTGAAAAAGCATATGTATGATTTTGATTTTGAAACGGAAGAAGAATGTGTATCCCGCGAGAATTCGAGACAAAAAGATCTAGTTCAGAAGATTGCTCCACGATTGAACATAGTTAAACATAGTTCCCGATACCAGGCAGTTAAACTATATAACTATTTGCCACAGTCTTAAGTTGAAATCTTCATAAACAGATTTTAGGGGAAATTTTAAACTATTATTGTTCAAAAGATGTTATTACAGTTTTTTTTAGATTGTTTAATTATTTATTGTTAATTATGACATAATATAAGATTGCATGTTAGATGTAAGATTAGTAAATTATTTATTATTATAATAATTATTATTTCAAACACAATGTATATTGTTTTATGAATAAAATACTATTGACTATTGACTGGTCAAGCATTTAAAAAAAAAACATTGAAAAAATCTAGTTTAGGAGTTGATTATGCATTGCCGTAAATTAAAAACAACTAAATTAATTTCTGTGAAACCTTTTAGTAATCACTTGGGATATCCTCTAAATTAACATGAGCAAAGAATCAACCAGAAATATTATAATTATAGAAATATTAAATATTAATTAACCGTTGCCTCCCAGCTGAAGTGTTTGTGTGAGAACTGTGTCTGTTATTTTTTAATATTTCTGGTCAAAAAAACCATCTGAAGCCTCTGCAAAAAATTTATTAAAATAAAACTTCCATTTCTATTGATAACTAATAGCCTGGACCAACAGCTTAGTGCTGTCTGAAGCATAGCATCATGATTTTTGCACAATCAGGTGATTCAGTCTGCAGTGTTCTACCCTACTGGCATAATCTCACGGTTTTATTTTTACAGTGTACCTGCCGGGATTCAAATGTAGGAACTCCAAAACTAGATATTTACTCAAAGATCAACAGAAAACAATTTGCGAAATTTGTCTGGCCCTAACCAAGTCTAACATAAAAAGTAGGTTAGGTAGGTTGTACTAAACCGGATAGAAGAATCATTTTAAAGTGCACCCTTTGGTAGAAGATACCCCAACTACTAAACAGCAGGTTTCTTGGTTATAATATTATAATGCATTGCTTTCACTTTACTAGGCATCTCTTTCTCTCCCGAATTTGCTCGGTTGGTATGAGGGTGACAAAACGTCTAACTATAAAATGATTGAAGAGTAGCACAAAGAATTTGCTAGCAGGACGGTAGTCACAGATAATTTCATAAAACATTACCAGACACTATACCTATATCAAACAAATACTGACAATACCTTATTTAAATTGGCGATCCGAAAAGAACCACAAACGAAGCCTGAAAGCGTTGTAGAAAACACCGGTTACTTACCGATCTGGGTTTTGCTGGTTTCATGAAGAGCTTTGGATGTTAGGTATTCTTCAAATTTGCGATCTATGTAAGTATTTATTTTATTCGCGACCTCGTTGGGTAAAGAAGAGATTTCTGTCTCTGATAAAACATTTTCCAGATGATTTTTCCCACCGGCTTCAAAGCTTGCACCTTCCATCTTTATTTCATGGCCGTAGACTAACTGAATTACGTTTTTTTTTTCTTTCGTTTCTTCTCTTCTCCCCCCGCGCGGCGGCTCCGTCTATTGTTTTTTTTTTTCTTTTATTTTGGAATGAATGAATGATGCGTAACCGGAAGTACCAACGGCACTAATATAGATTCTGTAGTCTATGATCTTTTGTCAATCTATCAACGTCAATCGAGCAAAAAAACGTAAAAAAAAACTTATTGGGGTCGTTCATTATTTTCGTGTTGTTTCTATTGCAATTTTTACTGTGAGTAGATTCTACAAATCTTCTGAGGACATTAATTTGTTAAAAGGATCACCTTGAAACCTAGATGTTCCCGTTTGGATTAATAGCAAAAATAAGATAACACGAGGAAATGGAGGAAGAACAATGTTTACAAGAATGTGAAAGCTATATCCAAAGTCACAATATTCAATTATTGTTAAAAGATTGTATTGTACAACTTTGTGTAAATAAGCCTGATAATCCTGTTATATTCTTGCGACAATATTTTCAAAAATTGGAAAGGGTAAGTTATGTTTTGTTCCTTTGTTTGTGTTTCAACTTAGTTCTCGAATATCATAACTGCTGAAAATCTGTCAAATCTTTATCAAATATGACGCAAAGTACCGACTTAACTTTCTTATCTTATTTCTTCCATATAAATAAACACAAACAGGTTAGTTCATTATATTATGAGGAAAAATATTTGATGTTGGTAATTTTCCTACAAGTTGTTTCTATGACCTAACTCTTATGACTAACATAATGTCTATAGTTCGATGTCAAATCGAGTATCAAATATTTTCAGGGCTGAAAGAAGAAGTCCTGATCTTCACTTAATAAAAAAATGAGATCAATTTACACATTAGCTTTCAAGTAACTAAGCCAAACATCAACCAATCATAAAAAACATCACCCTCAACCAGCTGATCACCTACATTTGAAACAAATAGCACACTAGAAATTCATTCATGCACGCACACATGCGATTGATCCATGTTTACATGTATCTTCGTGAAACGGGGCCCTGATGTCTCTATTTCCGTCAATCATCAGATTTTCCCGGCTGAGGAGAAGGCGAAATTTTTAGGTGTTGTCTTTGATTCCAGGATGTCTTGGGTCCATCACATAAATTATGTTGTCAAAAAGTGTGAAAAGAGCATCAATGTCATTTGATCTTTATCTGGGGTCTGGTGGGGTTCTCACTCGTACACCTAGAAACTTATGTACAATGCTCTTGTCAGAAGTCACTTGGACTATGGTTCGTTCCTGCTTGAGCCCTGTAACAAAGCCGTTCTGAACTCCTTGGACAAAGTCCAATCCAAATGTCTTCGCATTGTTGCTGGAGCTATGAAGTCATCCCCTATAAATTCTCTGCAGGTGCAGTGTGTGTTGTGATCCTCCTCTTCCCTTAAAAAGACAATATCTTGCGGATAGGTTTCTTTTTTCAAACTAATTCAATTGGACTACTTTTTTTATTTCCAAATCCAAACTTCTTAGTTTCTGCTATTGAACACTAAAATAATTTTTGCTTTATCTTTAAAATTGACTGAGTTATAAAGGTTTGAAATTCAAGATTAGACAGAGAGGCACATACCCACTTGTGACGTCATTTATTAGTAACGCCATATAATCTCCATACAAAAAGTCGTGTTAGAAAGAGACAGACATATCGAAAATTCGGTTTTCAACCGATTCCGTTTTTTCTTCACGAATCAACTGCTACTAATCTATATTTTCAAAATAATTCATAAAATATGGTAAATTTATAAAATATAGTGAACAGTCCGATCACCTATTGTCTTTTTTTTTTTTTTTCTTCTTATAGCAACCGTCTACCCATTTTTGGGGACATTTTGTCAGCGTCGGGTAGTATAATTTATTAACAATATATACATGAGTAATGTAAATAAGATAGTGTATATTTACAGACGAATATTATGGTGTTTTAAATATGTACAAAGACTTTTTATGTACAATTTATTAGAAAGGGACAATATGCAAGAAGTATTTACAGGTCCCTATTATCTTATCATCCTCTTGTGTCCAAACTACACCAATTAGCTGACTACATATCTTCTGGGAGCTATTGGAAACACAAGGATCTTGCCTTTTAATAGCTTTAGAAAATACATCGTCTTCCTTGCCCTGTTTCTCAAAGTAAACTCTTGCCCCTTTTTGAGACTTCTTTTGAGACATTAATTTTTCAACCTAACATCTGCCTGGATATTGGTATTGAGAAAGATTCACCTTTAACTAATTCTCAACTCAATAAGTTCATCTCTAAGAACTGGAGTGACTGGCTAATACAGATGCTTCAAAGCTATCTGAGCGTGGTTGTGTTGGTGCCGCTGTTTGGATTCCTAGATATAGCATCATACTTAACTTTAAATGTCCATCCTTTTCCTCTGTTTTTACTGGAGAAGCTATTGCTATTCTTGAGGCTTTAAGCTACATCATATCGCAGAAACTTAATAAAACTGTCATCCTATCTGATTCCAAAAGCTGCTTACAAGCTATTTTGTCAAATCAATTCCGATGTAAATTTAAATCCCCTTTTATTTTAAAATAAAGCAGCTCCTTTATTCCTGCTATTCATTGCGTTACCAAGTTATTCTAGCCTGGATTCCCAGTCACTCAGGGATAACTAGTAATGAGACTGTAGATCTCTGTGCCAAAGATGCCACTGTTTCTGGTTGCCTCGACCATTTTAAAGTTTATCCTTCTGACCTAAGCAGGGTTTGTTTTATCAGTGGGGGGTTTGTTTGATCAGTGGAAACTTTTTGACAACATAATTTATGTGATGGACCCCAGACATCCTGGAATCAAAGACAACACCTGAAAATTTCGCCTTCTCCTCAGCCGGGAAAATCTGATGATTGACGGAAATAGAGAAATCAGGGATAGATCTGGAACGAGAAAAAACGACAACACTACTTTTCTGAATAGAGATAGACAGACCATGATTAGAAAACCAGTCAGAAAGATAGGAAATGGCTGAATTAAGACGGGAAGAAGATTCAGAATTGTCATTACAAGAGTAATAAAGTGCAATATCGTCCACATGTTGCAAGACATTACAAATTGAATTTACAGAAAGCTCCAAGTCATAAGTATAAATACTGTAAAGAAGAGGGCTTAATACGGACCCTTGAGGGAGACCCTTCCATCAATATGACAAAAAGAGATCAGCCTCTGCATCACTCACACTCTATCAATCAATCGTGTGTGTGCGTGCATGAATGAATTTCTAGTGTGCTAGACAGAGTATTTCGCTCCAGATATCATGCAGCTATGTCTAAAGTCATGAGTACTTATTAATCTGAGTTTGACTATATATTTCTTTAGTTTTTATAATTTCAATATTATTGTCATCCTGTTCACAGCAAAACTTAATGGACACCACAAATAGTGCAGTCAAAGTGGCTAAATTCTGGGCCAGAAAGATTTAATTTGTCAACGACACGCAAAAAAGAAGAATATTATTTTCAAATGTTAATAGAGATAAACATAAGTTTATATATTTACAACGTGTTACAAAAAAAGAATATTTTTCATCACAGGTATGTAATCAAATATTCCCATCTCTAGTGTCAATCAATCTGAAATATAGACTACAAAATATAGACTATCGATTCTCAGAATGGTAATAGTATTTGTACACCATTTGTGCCTACATTTTTAAAGAGATGTACTTAAATCAATTTATGTTTGAAAACATTTTTTTTTTGCCTTAATTATCTTGTTTACGTATTTACAAACGTGAATATTTTTTTGAAATATTTAGTTCATTATTTCATAACAATTATTTAACGAATCTTTTATTATTTATTTGTAGTTTTTTTCATTTCGAAATTAATTGTTCTAATGTGTTATGGTACAAGTAGTATGTAAACATTTTAACTGTAGCGGAAAAAATAGTCGCATTGACCTAAAATTACATATCTGGTCCGAATATTCTTTGACACTGCTGATGAGATGGGAATATTTAATTAAATGCCTTTGATAAAAAATATACTTTTTTTTTTTGTGTTTTTTGTAACATGTTGTATATATAATAATTATCTTTCAATGTGCTGTTTCTATAAGCTTCATTCTAGTCCCCAATCCTAACAGTATTGCATTATAGGTACTTCATTTATCATAATTATTAACACCGAGAGTGCTAAATGGCTGCTCCATCAGTGCTCAGTATTTTTAAAACTGTGATCTTGACCTGTCTGCAGAACTGAAATAATCGCAGATGTGTATCATGCGTGGCATGACGGTTGTTTATATAAATAAACTGGAAATAGACTTAGACTAGAATATGGTTTGAGTGTGAAGTTAGTTATAACTGTACTAAGAGATGGAAATGGTGAATTTGTTGAATATTATTCCTCAAGTATGTTGGTTTTGTTAGAATAGAACTTACAATGCATGAAAAAGATAATTATTTTTGAATAAGAAGATTTTTATAAACTAATTTATTAACTCTCCCAAATGAATTTTTATCAAATCTGTCTATTTATAATTTTGCCTGTTGTCTAAGAATCTCAGTAGTAAAGTAGCTAATATCTCTGCCACCCTTTAGCACATCAATTCGTTTTAAAATTAATATTCCACATTCTTACGGTAAAGGCACGGGGTAAAGGGAAAATCGTGAGGAAACTTGCTAGTGCAACACACCTGCGAAAACATTCAAAGGTACAGTCGACTAAGGCCTGATCAACCAAGAGCACATAATTATTATTGGCTTTTAACATGAGTAATTTGCACTTGTGTTCCAGGAGCAGGTGAAGGCGGCGGCAGCGGCAGCGGCGGTTTCGGAGGGCGAGGCCGACGGGGAGTTGTCGCCGCTGCCGGTGCCGGGCGGGCAGCCGCCGCGCCGCCGCGGAGCCATCAGTGCCGAGCCCGTCACTGAGGAGGACGCCACCAGCTATGTTAAGAAGGTATTTTAGCTATATACAGGGTGGCCCATTTAGATGGGTCAGTATGGGTAACTCTGGGTGAAATTGTTCTTAATCATAGAGCAGGTCACCCGTCTGCGCTCATCGCAGACGTCCCCCCTAGTTTGGGATCAGATGGCCGTGTAGATGTCCTCATATATTATACTATGTCCGCATTAGTGTTCAGGGTCATTTGGACCAGAGTACAAATTGGATAACATTAATAATATTTCGACTAATAGTAAAAATTGGAAATACCTTTGTAAAACACTCGCATCAGTAAACATATTTTCGATGAACAACTTATTATCCTCACTCAATATCTAAATACTTAAATATTTTTCTTTCCTCAATTAACATAATTGAATCATCAGCAAAGTCATACTTTATTTTATAACTAGCGTTGCTTTTAAACTTTAAATACTTATTTACCTAGTTAAAATAAACAATATGGATAATATCATCCTTTATTGTAAATCAACAGTTTTTTTAAAACAAGTTATGTTAATTAAATTATGTTCCTAACCTAACCTAATAACCTAACTTAAGTATAATAACCAGGGATCGAAAACCTTTATTTGCCGTAAAGGTAGAAATTCTAGGTTACATTTAAGATAAAGGTAACCGATATTTGGGTTAGCGAAACCTATAAACGTGTTACCTCTAGCTTTGGTTACCGGTGTTAATATCGGTTACCTAAAAAGGTCCTTAATTTAGAAAGGAATTAATAATGGCAACGCTAGTGATTTTTTGCCGTATTGTCGGCATTATAAATGATTCAGAAAGTGATCTATCTTCATCCGCGTAATTTGAAGATTTTCTTGTTATTTTTGCATTCAATTATTGAAATATACTCATCTGCATTAATAACGTGACTTTATTTTTTAAATTAAAAAACATCCTTTCTACAGAAACTGGGTAGTGACCGTAAGTACTTTAATATATTTGGAATGACTATTAGACCTTATTTAACTGTCAAGTAATGAGCTTTACAAATAAAATTGTAATACTCGGTGAGATTCTTAAACACCACATTGCATTGTGGTCACAACTTAGCCCGATTAATGGTGGGTCAACTTGGAGGCAGGGAAATTTGAAATGTATTGGGAAGTAATCCATTTTCATCCGCGCCATTTTAAGAGTTATTTGTTGCTTATGCATGAAATTATTAAAATATACCCCTCTACGTTGAGAACTTGACTATATTTTGGTTTTTTCTTGATATTCTCTAACAATCGAAAATGTAGATAGTTATAAATTCTTTGCGATTCGATCGCAGTTCCGTAGTTATTTAATTGAAAGCTTAATGCCAGCTAGTGTTGTCGCGACAGCGATAGTCTATCGATAGTATCGATAGGCTATCTGTATTTTCGATACTATCGATTACGATCAAAGTGTGAATTTATTAATCTATTTAGCAAGCAATTCATTTTAAAATTCATCTAATATTACGCATTGGTGAAGCTAATCCGAGATGGTGGCCAACTTTTTTGTTTATGGGCTGATTTCGATAAAACTCAGTTTGATACTCTATTTTGAAAAGAAAATAGCAACTGAATTATAAAATAACAAATATCCATAATGGTGGGCAACTTGTTTGTTCATGGACTGATTTAGTTAAAACTGGACTTGGCACCATTAATTTGACATGAGATTGACGGCGGTATGGTATAAATGTCAAAATACCAAGATGGCGACCAACTTTTATGTTTATGAACTGGTTTTGTTGTAACTTGGTTTAAAACAATATTTTGACATGAAATGAAAATCAATTTGTCAAATAAGATGCCACACAGACAGACATTAGGTAAAAACAACAATATTCAAATATCTCGAAAACTATGCGTCGTAGCGAAAAAATAAAGAAAATTTGTGCCCCCTTTATAACTCATAACACAACCATGGCCATGCTATATATAATGACCTTACTTGACCTTGACACTCACTTTTTTATATAATAGCAGCCCTCGTAAACATAAAAATTGGTTGCCATAAAGGGGGCACAAATTTTCGTTATTTTTTCGCTACGCATAGTTTTCGAGATATTTGGCACTCACTTTTTTAACTTTGTCAAGGTCAAGTAAGGTCGTTATATAGAACGACCATCGTCGTGTTCAGGTCTATTAAGGGGGCACAAATTTTCATTATTTTTTCGCTACGACGCATAGTTTTCGAGATATTTTAATTTTATTGATTTTTTCTAGTCTATGTGTCATCGTATTTACGAAACGGATTTCATTGCATGTCAAAATATTATTCCAACCAATTTTCAACAAAATCAGTCCATGAACATATTATGGGCGCTATTTTGAATTTCACAAGTTTACGTTCTCTTTTTTTCAGTATATATAATATATATAAAAATATTTATTATCATAACAAATATCAATTATAAAAGCAAATTATAAATGCGTTTTTTTTTATATACGTATGCGTCTTATCACACTTTAATAAGATATAATAATAAAATATTACAAATGTGAAAGTATGTCTGGATGTTTATATTTGTATTGATTTTGCGCCTCAACTATTAGATGGATTTCGATGAAATTTGAAATAAAGATTGTTTGTACCCTGGATTAACACATAGGATACTTTTTGCAGGAAAAGATCCTATTTTTACGGGGAAAATCTTACATTTTACTACAATTTGCGATATCACATTTTGAGGTATTCGTCTCCTTAGTGTATATTATTTTTATTAAGTAAACGTAGTCCGTCTCATGACTAATTAATATTTCTAGTAGAACTATGACACTCGGGCAGACCAAAGTATCCAAAATTCGTTATGAAACTGGAAAAAGAAAGATACGCTAACCGCGGTCGGGCGACCTGCTCACTTACTAACGAATAAGACAGGAGCCGGTCGCTCTTTGAATATACCAACCGACGACCGAGACGAAACAACGCGACGGGTGCGAGTGAGATAGACAGCGCGTTATAGCGCGTGCCGAGGTGTCGCGAGATCTCACGAAATAAAGGTAATTTTATTTCGGTTACCGGTATTACGCATCGGTGGTTAATACGCCAAAAGCTTACCTTTTTAAAATACCGGTAAAAAAATATAGGTGGTTACCAAATAATACCGGTATTTGCGGTACCGGTTTCGGTCCTTGATAATAACCATATTGTTAAGGAAGAGCGGCATCTCCTGTCACAGGCTACGCTGTTACTTTAAAAGGAGATTCCGACTGAATATTCAAATTATGTATCTCTTTGGCAAATGAAATAAATATTTATTATTATTATACTTACTTATAGATGATGTTCTTTTCTAAGTATATTTATTCCCGGCGTAAGAAATCCTATGTCTTCCCGTGGATGTTGTAAAAGGCGACTATGGGATTTGGGTTTAGTGCTACATACTTACGACCTCAGGTTGGCAACCTGTCACTAGGTGCTAAGACACTTAGAAATCAGTGTACAGTAAAACGGGGGGCGGTAGCCAGATGGGCGCTAAGCTAAATATACGAACACAGATGAGATATAATAGATATTTATTATTTTTTAAACTCTCCAAACCAACAAAACATCTACTCGGTAGTCCGTTGACGTCCCGAGTCAGACAAGCAAAAAAGAACCATTCGTATTTCAAAATCTTTAAACTCTATCGAACTACACGAACAGCCAGTACGCTCAAAGGAGGTCGCTCCTTACATGGTAGTGGTCGTTATTACGACGAGCGTGGTGAAAGTTCGCCGGCATCGTCGATGCAGTCGCCGTGGCAGACACCCGTCAGGCCGCCGCCCTTGCAGCAGCAGGCACACCCTATGTATGGTGCTGGGAGAGGCCGTTCGCCTACTCCTCCGTCGTCGCGAGAGCGGACACAGCGATATAATCTAAGAAATCGACCAACTGGTGATGCGAGGAATGTTCACCCAAACGAAACAGTGAATGGACCGCCGCTGGTGGGAGGAATTCCTTCTGGTCCAACTGAAGCTCCCTCTGGACCAACTTCGCCAACTAGAGATCGGAGCGTCGACTCGTCGTTCTTGCGCGACGCTTTGCGCCTCAGGCGCTCTTCTTGCTCGGTCGGGCTTGAGCTGCGGCACGTGCGGCGCGCCTGCTCAGTCAGGGCGGGAGGTACAGGCACCGCCGGATCTCGGGATCGAGGCGCTCCAGGCGCTCAGGAATAGCGCCTTCTCGTTCAATCGCCCGGCTCCTTCCGTGCGACGACTCTGAAATCCTACGCTATATTCCTACGCGTAAAAAAAACTCGCGGCAGCCTCCACCAAGTAAAACGGGGGGCGGTAGCCAGATGGGCGCTAAGCTAAATATACGAACACAGATGAGATATAATAGATATTTATTATTTTTTAAACTCTCCAAACCAACAAAACATCTACTCGGTAGTCCGTTGACGTCCCGAGTCAGACAAGCAAAAAAGAACCATTCGTATTTCAAAATCTTTAAACTCTATCGAACTACACGAACAGCCAGTACGCTCAAAGGAGGTCGCTCCTTACATGGTAGTGGTCGTTATTACGACGAGCGTGGTGAAAGTTCGCCGGCATCGTCGATGCAGTCGCCGTGGCAGACACCCGTCAGGCCGCCGCCCTTGCAGCAGCAGGCACACCCTATGTATGGTGCTGGGAGAGGCCGTTCGCCTACTCCTCCGTCGTCGCGAGAGCGGACACAGCGATATAATCTAAGAAATCGACCAACTGGTGATGCGAGGAATGTTCACCCAAACGAAACAGTGAATGGACCGCCGCTGGTGGGAGGAATTCCTTCTGGTCCAACTGAAGCTCCCTCTGGACCAACTTCGCCAACTAGAGATCGGAGCGTCGACTCGTCGTTCTTGCGCGACGCTTTGCGCCTCAGGCGCTCTTCTTGCTCGGTCGGGCTTGAGCTGCGGCACGTGCGGCGCGCCTGCTCAGTCAGGGCGGGAGGTACAGGCACCGCCGGATCTCGGGATCGAGGCGCTCCAGGCGCTCAGGAATAGCGCCTTCTCGTTCAATCGCCCGGCTCCTTCCGTGCGACGACTCTGAAATCCTACGCTATATTCCTACGCGTAAAAAAAACTCGCGGCAGCCTCCACCAAGTAAAACGGGGGGCGGTAGCCAGATGGGCGCTAAGCTAAATATACGAACACAGATGAGATATAATAGATATTTATTATTTTTTAAACTCTCCAAACCAACAAAACATCTACTCGGTAGTCCGTTGACGTCCCGAGTCAGACAAGCAAAAAAGAACCATTCGTATTTCAAAATCTTTAAACTCTATCGAACTACACGAACAGCCAGTACGCTCAAAGGAGGTCGCTCCTTACAGTACCTACACGTACATACAATACGATACAAATATACTTTGTATTTTAAGGTGCGTACGAAGTTTAACTCTGCAAAGTTTCTCGATGAACCCTGTGTGTGAGCCTACTGCCTAGTATATGCATGTATGTACCTACCTATCTATGTATTTATTGTTTAATATTTTGCATACAATAAAACATGCAACAAATTGATGTCAATGATGATTGATTGAAAATAATAACTACATATAAAACACATCAAACAGGTAGTGCCAAAGGATTACAAGACGATGGGCGCCTTATCGCGCGCCATCGCGTCCAACGTCCTGTTCACTCACCTGGACGAGTCAGAGCGCGCGGACATGTTCGACGCCATGTTCCCGGTGCAGTGCCTGCAGGGGGAGACCGTCATCAGGCAGGGCGACGAGGGAGACAACTTCTATATCATCGACTCCGGAGAGGTCGAGGTGAGATTATTGGATTAGTAACAAGTTCCATTCGCAAACTCGTAAACACTTTTTAGAATTTAAAATCTTTAGAGCGATTCGCGACAGCGTGATGAGTTTGTAAAGGACGATCTGCTACTAACCTTTTAACTAATTCAGGGTATTTAAAGAAAAATATAAGCTCTTACACGCTTACATACATACACTCAATATTTATTATTTAACCATTTATTGTACACATTAAACAAGAAAATGACAATAACACAAAGAAAAACGACACAACAGGCCTACTTATTTCGAAAGAAATATCTTCCAGCAGACCTACAATATATTTATACACTATTAATAGTATACTACACACTCCTCTAACACAAAAATAAAATAATAATTATTTATAAATTTTCTATAGTGATAGTTTTTGTGGTATTGTATTACAATTAATCAAATCGTTTGCATTAAGTGGAAGGCCTAATCCTTGCGATACAGGGAATCCTAGTGCGAGGATTAGACAAAATAAATTGTTGTAACCTTTTAATTTGAACATAATAAATTATTCTTATTCTAATTATTCTTACATTGATCGACAAATGGAGCTCATGCAATGAGTATCATTTACCGGAATAAAAAGTATCCTAGGTCGTTTTTTGTATAGATTAGATTATTACCATTTGTACCTTTCGTCAAAATCGGCTAAACAAACAGACAGGCAATCTTTCGCATTTATTATATTAATATGGATAAGCGATCAAAGTCTGGGCATAACAGCTTAAACCAGGAACAATCCTTTTGGACATAGATAGATTTCAAATAATCTGCTATCTCTGCTGAAACGAAGTAAACGTCTATTACGCTAGGTGCTAGTGAACGGCGAACCGGTGACGTCACTGCGCGAGGGCGGCTCGTTCGGCGAGCTGGCGCTGATCTACGGCACGCCGCGCGCCGCCACCGTGCGTGCGCGCACCACGCTCAAGCTGTGGGGGCTCGACCGCGACTCCTACCGCCGCATCCTCATGGGCTCCACCATACGCAAGCGGAAGATGTACGAGGAGTTCCTCTCTAGAGTTTCTATATTAGGTAAGTGTAATTACAGAAGTTTGTTTTTACGTAATACAACATGTTACAAAAAATACCAAAAAAAGAATTTTTTTTTTTCCAAAGGCATTTAATTAAATATTCCCATCGAGATCAGCTGTGTCAAAGAATATTCCGACCAGATATGTAATTTTAGGTCACCGCGACTATTTTTACCGCTACGGCTAAAAATGTTTACGTACTACTCGTACAGAGGACAAAGGATAATATAGTCAGGCCAGGCCCCACAAATTTTAGACCTATATCGATACTACCAACTCTTAGCAAGATATTAGAAAAACTCATACTTAATCAATTGCAAAGCATTTTTATGTCAATAATCTAATTCATGTTGCTCAGTTTGGTTTCACAAGGGGTCGTTCAACAGCCGATGCTGGTGTTGAACTAATTGACAACATTTTTGGTGCCTGGGAAGACGCAATGGATGCAATAGGTGTCTTCTGCGATCTATCCAAGGCTTTTGATTGCGTCCATCATGACACTCTTGTCAGGAAGCTACGCCATTATGGTGCAAAAGATCTTGGCCTTCTGGAGTCATATCTAACAGATAGGGTTCAGATGGTCGATGTTAATGGGAAAAGATCACCCGGATATTCAATAAGTATGGGCGTCCCGCAGGGTTCAATTCTTGGTCTTTTCTTGTTTTTGATATTTAAACTTAAAAGACAACAATCAAACTATGACGACGTAAACAATGCTATCTCTAGTATAGTGAATTGGTTTACTGTTAACAATTTATTACTTAATGAAAAGAAAACTTGTATTACCCAATGTGAAACCGGTAACTACAGATATATTTATAAAAGGACAGAGATTGGACCTCGTAGATTCGACTGTCTTTTTGGGTATTACTTTAGATGCCAAACTACGATGGGATCCTTATATAAATAAATTGTCGAACCGACTGAGATCAGCAGCGTTCGCAGTTAAAAAAATTAGAGCCCTTACCGACGTAGACACCGCTAGACTAGTCTACTTCAGTTATTTCATAGTCTAATGACCTATGGTATTTTATTGTGGGGCCACGCTGCGATTTATAGATTAGGGCCTAGAGTGTCACTGAGGGAAATGTTTAAAGAAATCAATATTCTGACATTTGTGTCTCAATATATCTATGACAATCTTAAGTATGTAAAACGAAAATATAAGTAATTTTCAGAAGCACAGCGATATACACAAATTTAATACTAGAAATAAAGATAAGTTGGTTGCTTATGTCAGCAGACTACATAAAATTGGTAATTCTTTTAAAGGCAATTGTATACGCTATTACAATAAGGTCCCTACTGATATTAAAAACTTGCCTTTAGACAAGTTTAAAATAATTATAAAACAGAAATGGTATAAAAAAGGTTACTATAGGATATCTGATTACTTATAGGACAGATGTCCATGGGAATAGATTGTTTGAGTAGCAGGCTTTTTCGATATATAATAAGCATTAATTTTGTAATGCTTATTATATAAATGTGTAAAATTTTCATTGCCTAATGTAAGGAACAACAACTTAGCTATTGTCTTGAATAACGAAAATTTGCAATATGTAAATGAAACAGTTTTCTTGGGGATCACTATCGACGCAAGGTTACAATGGGACCCTCATTTAAATGCGTTATCCGCAAGGCTCAGGTCGGCGGCATACGCAGTCAGAAAGATTCGTCAACTGACTGACGTTGCTACTGCCAGACTTGTATATTTCAGCTATTTTCACAGCATTATGTCCTACAGAATTTTATTGTGGGGTCAAGCTGCTAACATAAATAACATATTTTTGTTACAGAAGAGGGCGATACATTCCATATATGAGTTGCGTGGTCGCGATTCCCTAAGAGAATTGTTTAAAGAAATTGATATCCTCACGGTATCCTCACAGTATATATTTGAAAACATCTTGTATGTCCGGAAGAACATAATGCTATTTCCTAAGAATTCTGATATACATAATATAAATACTAGAAATAAAAATAAAACAGCGCACCCAAAGTTTAGACTGTGTAAGGTTAATAATTCATTCATGGGGAACTGTATTCGCTTCTATAATAAAATACCAGATGATATTGTAAATCTGTCCGATAGCCGATTTAAAGCTAAAATTAAAACTATTTTATGTTCTAAGGCCTATTATACGATAAATGATTACTTAGATGATAAAAACGTTTGGTCAACTGTTGTTCCAAATCAGCGGAGTAGATTGTAATTATGACTCATGTATGATTCCTTATATACGAGGAGGGATCAAAAAGTAGTGAGAATGAAATAGAATATAATGACTTAATATAAATTGATAACTTAATAATTTATTTTTCTACATAGTCTCCGAGTCTCTCTACACACCGAGTCCAGGGCTTTTCCAAGGCTTCAATCCCTTTTAAAAAAAAGTTTTGTCTTGGTCCTGCAAAAAGCTCTCCACGGCATCCATCACCTCGTTATCGTCTTCGTACCTGTTTCCCCTTAAGTATTCTTTCAATTTGGGGAACAGATAAAAATCGCTAGGCGCCAGATCTGGTGAATAAGGGAGGTGGTCAACCAATTCGAAGCCAGCTTGCTGAATGGCAGCCATCGCAACTGCCGACCTGTGCGCGGGTGCGTTGTCGTGATGAAACAGCACGCCCCTTCGAAGTTTCCCTCTCCTTTTCTCTTTGATGGCATTCCTCAACTTGGGAGTTAAAGCTGCATAATATTGGCCTGTAATAGTGGTTCCACGCTCCAGGTAATCCATCAACAATATCCCTTCTGAGTCCCAAAAAATTGAGGCCATAACCTTGCCAGCCGATGCCACGGCACGAAACTTCTTCGGGGTCGGTGATGATGGCCGTTTCCATTGCGAAGATTGCTGTTTTGTCTCAGGATCAAAATGATAGACTCGTGTTTCGTCCATTGTTACGAAACGCGACAAAAAGTTCTCAGAATCTTCTTGAAACTTGTCCAACAATATCTTCGAAATGTCAAGTCGATTTTGTTTCTGACTGTCGGTTAACATTCTCGGCACCCATCTTGCGGAAACTTTTCTCATATTCAAAGATTGTTTCAATATGGATTGAATACTTCCATATGAAATGCCCGTTTCTTGAATTAAGTATCGGATGGTAACTCTTCGATCGCTCAATACAATTTTCTCGACTTTCGCAACATTTTCTTGGGTGACTGACGTCGATGGACGGCCGCAACGATGTTCGTCTTCCGTGCTCGTTCTCCCTACTCGAAATTGAGAAGCCCACCTTGCGACAGTAGAATACGGCGGAGCAGACTCTCCTAATGTTGCCTCCAAATCGCAATGAATCTCTTGAGTCGTTAACTTTTTTAAACAGGGGTATTTAATAACGGCTCGCACTTCGTTTTTCTCCATTTTAGAGAACACGTTCCGACACGAAGCAAACAAATGACTACATTCAGAAAAAAACAAAAGAGAATCGAAGATTTTTTCTTTATTAATATTACAAATATGTATCTGAGCTATGCCTGCCAGTATTTTTTTTTCTTACCAAGGAGTATGTCGTTCTCACTACTTTTTGATCCCTCCTCGTATTTAAAAGAAAAGTACAAAAGATACAATTCCTGTGGAGTTTCTTCTGGCCGTTCTTCTCCACAGAGGGCGTACTCTGGTAGTGAACGTGCCATCCATGATAGCTCTGACGTTGAAAAATGATTTGTAAAAATCTTAATTCGAATAAATAAAATTTGACTGATTTAATTGACAATATTTTATTTAAAAAAAGAAACGCAAAAGATGCGACGACTGTGGAGTTTCTTCGGTAAGCTCTTCTCCACAGATTCCGCCATTGTGTTAGTGAACTCACCCAAAAAAATGTAATGACTGATCTAAGTGATGTAATAATATCCTATGGTAATAAATAATTTTGACTTTGACTAAGTTATGTAAATCGTAACTGTTAAAAGTGGCCACTTTTGGCATAAATGGTGTACAAATACTATACCGTTCTGAGAATCGATAGTCTATATTTTAGGTGTCAATCACAGGTTGATTGACACTAAAGTCGGGCCACGATATGAAGCGACTTTTGAAGTTTCATGTACTTACCAAAGAACGATAACCTTGTACCAGCGTACAAATAAAAAACAAGAAAAGAAGCACTTTTGAAGCATTCTTCTTAGATATAATCAAAGAACTTTAAATTTTACACATGATGTATGATAAATTACAGCCGCTATGTGAGCGCAACAATTTATAAAAGCTATAACAAAAATATTAGGCCGACGCGTAAAAGTTACATCGGCCGTAATATTTTTTTTTTTAATTCCCGGTGTTGTCACTCAGTACCAGCCTGATAGCAGTTATAACGTGAGTACGCTCAAGAGTTACTTTTGAGTATAGGTATTTTGTTATCTATCATGGTTGCGATTGTGTAGGGTGCATCGGCGTCTTATGTACTTAAAATTCTGAGAAAAGATAATTAGTTATTCCGTGTAGTCTTGTTAATGTTTCGGTTCAATCAGTCAGTCTTTCGTTTTCGTGCGAAGTGGCTACCCTCTTTTGGACTCTGATCCTGCTTTTTTTTTAAATACCTGTATTTTTTTACTTATCAATTTTTTTCTGTTAATAGCATATTTTGTAATTTTTTATTCTAAACGGTCGATCTGTTAATTTTAATATGACATCTGCATATTTTCATATAATATTAGGTCCTTACATATGAAATTGGCGTTTTGTATGGGAGGAACAAAAAGTCGAAAAATTTTTATATAGTATATTTATTTAATCAAAGTATGAGCCATTGTAATCTATGCACTTTTGCCATCTCATAGGTAGTTCATTGATCCCTTTACTAAAAAAACCATTCGGACGGGAATCAATAAAATCTTTGAAGGCGATTTGGACTGCCCCATCTGAGTTGAATTTTTTCCCTTGCAAGAAGTTATCCAAATTTCGAAAAAAATGGTAATCTGTTGGAGCAAGGTCCGGGGAGTACGGTGGATGCCTTAGACATTCCAATTTAAGCTCTTCTAATTTGCTAGCCGTCTGTTGTGCAGTGTGTGGTCTAGCGTTGTCGTGAAGCAGCAGTGGCGTAGAGCGATTGACCAGCCTCGGTTGTTTACCAGCTAGCTTTTCCATCATGGTTTGCAATTGCTGACAATAGTCATCTGCCGTAATCGTCTGGCCAGATTTGAGAAAACTGTAATGAACGACACCGGCGCTAGTCCACCAAACGCTTACAAGTAACTTTTTATTGGTCAATTTTCGCTTGGAGCAGGCTTTGGCTGGCTTGCCAGGGTCCAGCCATTGCGATGAGCGCTTCCGATTATCGTAGAGAATCCACTTTTCATCACAGGTAATGATTCGATTTAAAATCCCTTCGTTATTGTGCCGGTCAAGTAATGTAACGCAGCAGTTGACGCGCGTTTGCCGGTTTGCTTCACTCAATTCGTGAGGAACCCACCTTTCAAGTTTTTTAATCTTCCCAATTTGCTTCAAGTGGATTAAAACAGTTTTATCACTAACACCGAAGCCTGCAGCTAACTCGGACGTGGTTTGCGATGGATCCGCTTCCACAATAGCCTTCAATGCTTCATTATCAACTTGGGTCTCCGGCCGTCCACGGGGCTTGTTTTGCAGGTCGAAATTTTCAGAACGAAAACGTTGGAACCAAAAACGCACTGTGTTTTCTTTTGCGACACAACCGCCATACACATCATTAACCCTTCGAGCCGTTTCCGCAGCACTGGTGCCACGGTGGAACTCGTACTCGTAAATAACGCGATATTTCAAATTTTCCATTTTGTAAATCGAGCGATGCAAACAGAAAAAAGATAAGTAAAAAAACAAATGAATGACGGTTTACGAAACACAACTACATGTGGAAATAGCTGTATAAATTTGAATTTCGAATTCCTAACCAAATAGGAGAAATTTGTGATCAAAGTGGCCAGTACGACAAAACGCCAATTTCATATGTAAGGACCTAATATTATAATCTGTACATTGATAGTATCAAATAAATAATTTTATTCTGTGATACTTCACAGAATGTGTATGTTGATTATTTCCAATAACAAAATATCGTCAACACCGATTGTAATACGGAATTTAACAAAGTACTAAATCATTTTTTTTTTCGTAACTGATTACGAAAATAATAAATTTCAAATAGATAGGCATCCTTGTAGGTAAATATAAGAAACGAAAAGGTTTGACTGAAATACTAGATACTAGGCAAAGTCAACCATTACACTACGGGACATCACTATTTACGTCACAATGACATCCTTCAAAAGTCGCTTCATATCGTGGCCCGACTTTAGAGATGGGAATATTTGGTTAAATGTCTTTGATGAAAAATATTCTTTTTTTTTAACACGTTGTATATTATAAGTATGTTTATCTCTGTTAACATATAAATTCTTAAATAAGCCAGCGAGGTATATGTACCTCGCCGGATGCTGATTTTACTGGTTGAAAAATATTTAATAATATTCCGAATTTTTTGTATGGTTTTGGCGTAAAATTCTGCTTTCTTGTGTGATTAATTAAACTTATATTCATAATCTATCAAGATAAAAGGAAAAAATAAAATTATTATTTTTCAACTCGTATAAACATGAATACATGCAAGTATTGCTCACTTAAAAACTAAAATAATTGTATTAAAAATTGCAGAGAGCCTAGAAAAGTGGGAACGACTAACTGTAGCGGACGCCCTTGAACCAGTATCCTTCAACGACGGCGAGACCATCGTGCGCCAGGGCGAGCCGGGGAACGACTTCTACATCATATTGGAGGGTACGCCCCACTCTTTACATTACCCGCGTCCTCACATCATACTGAATGGCACGCCCCACTCCTTACGTTACCCGCGTCCTTGCATCATTCTGGAGGGTACGCCCTACTCCTTACATTACCCGCGTCCTCGCATCATATTGGAGGGTACGCCCTACTCCTTACAATACCCGCGTCCTTGCATCATACTGGAGGGTACGCCCCACTCCTTACATTACCCGCGTCCTTGCATCATACTGGAGGGTACGCCCCACTCCTTACATTACCCGCGTCCTTGCATCATACTGGAGGGTACGCCCCACTCTTTACATTACCCGCGTCCTCACATCATACTGAATGGCACGCCCCACTCCTTACATTACCTGCGTCCTTGCATCATTCTGGAGGGTACGCCCCACTCCTTACATTACCCGCGTCCTCGCATCATATTGGAGGGTACGCCCTACTCCTTACAATACCCGCGTCCTTGCATCATACTGGAGGGTACGCCCCACTCCTTACATTACCCGCGTCCTTGCATCATACTGGAGGGTACGCCCCACTCCTTACATTACCCGCGTCCTTGCATCATACTGGAGGGTACGCCCCACTCTTTACATTACCCGCGTCCTCACATCATACTGAATGGCACGCCCCACTCCTTACATTACCTGCGTCCTTGCATCATTCTGGAGGGTACGCCCCACTCCTTACATTACCCGCGTCCTCGCATCATATTGGAGGGTACGCCCTACTCCTTACATTACCCGCGTCCTTGCATCATTCTGGAGGGTACGCCCCACTCCTTACATTACCCGCGTCCTTGCATCATACTGGAGGGTACGCCCCACTCTTTACATTACCCGCGTCCTCACATCATACTGAATGGCACGCCCCACTCCTTACATTACCCGCGTCCTCGCATCATATTGGAGGGTACGCCCTACTCCTTACATTACCCGCGTCCTTGCATCATTCTGGAGGGTACGCCCCACTCCTTACATTACCCGCGTCCTTGCATCATACTGGAGGGTACGCCCCACTCTTTACATTACCCGCGTCCTCACATCATACTGAATGGCACGCTCCACTCCTTACATTACCCGCGTCCTTGCATCATACTGGAGGGTACGCCCCACTCTTTACATTACCCGCGTCCTCACATCATACTGAATGGCACGCTCCACTCCTTACATTACCCGCGTCCTTGCATCATACTGGAGGGTACGCCCCACTCTTTACATTACCCGCGTCCTCACATCATACTGAATGGCACGCTCCACTCCTTACATTACCCGCGTCCTTGTATCATACTGGAGGGTACGCCCCACTCTTTACATTACCCGCGTCCTCACATCATACTGAATGGCACGCCCCACTCCTTACATTACCTGCGTCCTTGCATCATTCTGGAGAGTACGCCCTACTCCTTACATTACCCGCGTCCTCGCATCATATTGGAGGGTACGCCCTACTCCTTACATTACCCGCGTCCTTGCATCATTCTGGAGAGTACGCCCTACTCCTTACATTACCCGCGTCCTTGCATCATATTGGAGGCTACGCCCTACTCCTTACAATACCCGCGTCCTTGCATCATACTGGAGGGTACGCCCCACTCCTTACATTACCCGCGTCCTTGCATCATAATGGAGGGTACGCCCCACTCCTTACAATATCCGCGTCCTTACATCATACTGAAGGGTACACCCCACTCCTTACATTACCCGTATCCTTACATCATAGTGGACGGTACGCCCCACTACCGTCGGGCCACTTTATGAAGCGACTTTTGAAGTTTCATGTACTTACCAAAGAACGATAACCTTGTACCAGCGTACAAATAAAAAACAAGAAAAGAAGCACATTTGAAGCATACTTCTTAGATATAATCAAAGAACTTTAAATTTTACACTACTTCTATGATAAATTACAGCTGCTATGTGAGCGCAACAATTTAAAAAGCTATAACAAAAATATTAGGCCAAAAAAAGATAACAACAAAATATATAATGTCATACGTGGAATTTATTGGAAATTTAGTTGCAATGGATTTTTATATCGGAGCTCAGCGTGCATTTTGTGTACGAGTTTATCATCAAAACAATAATTCGATAATAACAGCTCGCCGCTTATATCGCGCGCAATTCAATGTACGGGACATTTCTTTATCTCCCAGTGCGAATATCATTAGAAAATGGATTAAGACATTTGAGGCTACGGGGTCAACTTTAAAAAAAAATTATTGCGGACGTCCGAGAGAAATAAGGCTACCTGCAGTTATTCAACAAGTTCACGAGTCGGTAAGGCAAGATCCCTCACTATCACTGCGAAAGCGAAGTCAATCCGTAAACATTGCAAAATCAACATTGCACCTGATTTTAAAGAAGGATTTGCATTTACGTGCTTACAAGATTCAATTAATGCAAGAATTAAAACCCACAGATTATGAACAGCGGCAAAATTTTGTTCAGGAGATGTTTGCGCGCTTTACCAACTTCAACAATGTCTTGTTTAGCGATGAAGCAAATTTCCGTTTAAATGGCCATGTCAATAAACAAAACTGTCGCTATTGGTGTGATGAAAATCCTCGTTATAAGCATATGCGTCCACTTCACAGCCCTAAGGTGGTAGTGTGGGCAGCAATGTCCGCCAAGGGCATAATCGGCCCCTATTTCTTTGAGGACGGTAGGGGACATGCACTTGCAGTTAAAGCGGACAGATATTGTAACATGATTCAAAGTTTTTTTGCACCATCTTTACAGGAATTTAGAGGTTCGGCAACATTTTTTCAGCAGGACGGTGCCAAATGTCACACGAGTAGAAGGTCTATTGAAGCATTGAATGAGTTATTCCCAGAAAGAGTTATCTCAATAAACGGGAACCTTAAACGGGCCCCCTAGGAGCTCGGACTTAAGTCCACTTGATTATTTTTTATGGGGTAATCTCAGGTTGATTGACTGCCTTTGATGAAAAATATTCTTTTTTTTTGGTATTTTTTGCAACACGTTGTATAGGTATATTTATTGCTTGACATTGCTGGCTGTATGGAACATTACTGTTCTGAAATAAATTATTTTATTTCATCAAAAAAAACAATAAAAAAAACAACAATAATAATAATATAAAATAAGCGTCGTCGTAGAATTTGCCCTTGAACTGAGGAAGTTTCCTTATAATAAAAAAAATGGACTAATGTTATAATATGTTTTGTCGACAATAATATATCTATAGCAAATCTGTACAGTTAATTTTGTTATCGGGGCCATTTGCGCCTGACCACCACTAAGCACATTTTTGCTTGCGCTCGAAAAATGAACGCGCTCTCTAGCCCCGCCCACTTGACGCCAAGGTCAAATAGTTCGTTTGTAAAATTCACAAAAGGAAAAGAAAAGAAGAAAGAAAGAAAATAATCTATTCATCACACAATGGAAAAAAAGTACACACAAATAATGATGATAAAAGTTTACATCGTGCAATGAAAAATACTGCGCTCAGCATTTGTCACAAGTACTCAAGAACAAGTTCTTGTTAACACTGATTTTCAGCCAGCATTGGAGTTCTAAGTTACGCCAGATATTAAACAAATTAAATATAAAGGAATAAATAGAAACACAATTGCAGAATTAAAATATAAATAAAACAGAAAGTTATTATCGCATATTAAAACATATTTTTAGGGAAGATATCAGTCTAACGCATATTCTTTTAGTGCTTACGAAATGGACGTTTGTTGAGCAAGTAAAAATTCTCTATAAAGATTTTTGAAGTTCCATTTTGATTTGATGTTCCGAATGGGCGGCGGGCGGGATATCATTCCAGCATTTGGAAGGAAACCTCCCCGAAAAGTGGCAGTACGATGCTGTGGGACACTTAAAACCGCTGATGCCGATCTTACCGTATACCTGTGATTAGAATAACGCCATAACAACTTGTTGAATAAATAACTTGACTGTTTGGTACCACGGAGACAAATACAAAGAGGAGGTGCCACAAGCAACTTAGGTCCGTCTCATAGCGTTTTAAGTACTCTTACTACTAGCTATTAACTACCAGGCGTCGCTTCTGTCAGTGTTACTTTGGATTTTATGGATACGACACGAATATGACTTGGCTTGATTACAATCATTTTAATTGAAATTAGTGACGCAAAAATTATGTGCTGTATTGTATCGTGCAACAGTACGAGTAATACAACTATTTCTAACGAAAAAAAGACATAATTCCACTCGTATGTATTTTTTTTATGCAATTTTTAATGATCGTAATTTATTCCTTCGAGAAAGTTCGGCAATAGCAACGCCATCTATCGCCAAGAAGTTCTTGACTGTAGAAGGTTATAATGACCTGTTTCATTCATGCTCATTCATTCATGTATTTTGTATAGTAAGCTCTGGGTGGCCAGATATGGAATCTAAAAAAATATATTTGTATAAAATATTTATTTTTGTAGCATACAATTAAATAATGCAGATAATATTGATGAACTTACTCAATATTTATAATTGAATACATGACATCAAAATATCACGTTTTGGGATGTTTCCTTATCTTGGTAGTAAGTAAGTGATGATGATAAAGGACTTACGTGAAATCCCGTGTCAAAATTGAACAGATCTTTTTATGTCTTATAGTTTCAGAGTTACCCATACTGACCCATCTAAATGGGCCATCCTGTATATCACAATTGCTCATATAAGGTAATCCTACAATAAAAACGACTACATAATACAAAAAAGAAGAGAGAGATTTTTTTTTTTAAATGGTCCGAATTTTTTGTTTTTTCACTTGCCTGGCAACATTATACAGCGTAACGAACTAACGAACAGAATATCTTGTGTGTAATAGCAAAATTAGGTACGTTCATTAGTGTCTAGCTGCAAAGCTAGTTTTGCTATTGACCGCTAGATGGTCAGCAGAACTTCATCTCCCCGCACCCCCTCCCAATGGCGACCCCCGCTATCATATAGAAAACGTCTTAGGGCAGCTCCTCTTTGTATTTGTCTCCGTGTTTGGTACTAATAATGTTGTGGAGTTGAGATGCGTAAAATAGTGTTAGCCGATTTTGCATATTTAGGAGACCAGAATTGTTAAGGAAAGGAGTTATATGGGATCTAGGAGGAATAGGGAAACAAAATCGAGCACAAGCGTTCTGAACTCTCTGAATGAGGGTATGGGATTTTATGAACAAACAAGGACCATAGACAGTGAGACAGTAATTAAGCTTGGAGAGTACCAGTGTTTCGCAAAGTTGAGTGCGGGGATTCGTACTAATGAATGGCCTTATACGATATAACACTTTAAGTCTAGTACCTGGTTGACCGAGCTTAGCTCGTTTATTTTTTTTGTAAGACACCTACGCATTTCGATAAACTCTACTTACTTCATACGTTCAGAAGAAAGTACACGCGGCTAGACATAGTAGCACCACTCTTATACTTTAAACGAGCAAGATAAGAATAATAAGGATCTCGGAAACGTACGGCTGCAACGATTTCGCAATTTAGTTTCGGGGGCAATAAATCGATCTAGCTTATAAAATAGATTTCCCCGTATTTTCAGACTTAAAAGAATTGATACGCGATATCATTGAAATAGAAAGGTAATTTTGGCTCAGTCGGGACACCGCGAGTTTGCAGTTTGAATCTCGACAAATATATTTTTTTTATTTCTTAGTTCTTTTTTCGTTTGTTTATTTTTTTATATTTTTTTTATTCTTTCATTTAGTTATTTAAATACAAAAATGAAAGAAAATTTCTGATACATTTTTTGGTGGTCTGAAAGTTTTCCATCAGATGGCCCGAGTAAAACGAGGAAAAGAATATATTATGTATTATAAAATAATAGGATGGGACTTTTGATAGGATTCAGAAAGGATTATTATAGGAAAATAAATTATTCCCATACCAACTAACCTACCAACTTATTAGCAGTAGTTCCAATTTTGGCCACTTCACAGATACAGTGGTAAAGGCGGCGCTAGTAGTAATATAAAATTGAATTTGTTGAGGTTGCGTGGATTAAATAACGTCTCCGTGGTTAAAATAGCATTTTCCATTTCTGCGTTGCATATCTGAAAAAATAACTGAAAATACTTTTAAATGCTTTTTTAGAAGAAAATTTCGTCACTATGTGAGTTGTAGTGCCATCTGTTGCAGAACTTTCGGTGTAAGAAAAACGAAGTGAGCTCTATCTGTTGGAAAAAATTTAGACCACGAAAAAATAAGGTACTAAATAAGAAATTTTTATTTCTGTAATTTTTTATTTAAATAACTAAATGAAAGAATTAAAAAGTTAAAAACAAACAAAAAAATAAACATGAACAAAAAAATAAAAAAGTACAATCATGTGGACTCGATCGTCTGACCGTCGGTTTCATTGCCTCCCGGTTCCCCAACAGAGCCACCGCGTCGTTATGGATAGCGGCGCAATTAACCTTCTCTTTTAAAGATATGGCGTACAAATTCTTTTAAGCCCGAAAACATGGGGAAGTCCTGTTTTACCAAAAACAAAAGCTAGCTAGATTGATTTATCGCCCTCGAGACCCCCCTATATACCAAATTTCATCGAAATCGTAGCAGCCGTTTCCGAGATTCTCATTATATATATATATATATATATATAGGTATCAGTGGCGAAGGGTCCATACATGCCGATTCCCATCGGGTTACCTTTCAGAAATCGCTCCAACAGCCTGATGCTAGAACTAGTAATTTACCTTCATGAAAACACGCAATCGTAAGATACTTACATTGTTATTTTTAATACAAGTCGAGGCAGATGACGCTCTGTAAACACGGCAATATATCGTGCGCTCGCCCGATCGGCAATTGGTCGTTCGCGCGTGCTTGGGTTTATATGCTGCCAGTAATGGCCGCTGGGTAACCCGAAAATTGTCAGCCTAACCTTTCTTTCTCTTTCTAAAGCTCCGACGAACGTTTCCGAAGCCGACGAAAACCGAATGCGTTATCGCATACGCGAGAAAGGTGATGGTAATACAGCAAAATTGAAAATTACAATTGCATAATGAAAATATACCGCGAGTCAGTCATTTTCTATTTGCAAGATAATACAGGGAAGTAGTGGTGATAAAATACATTCAATTAGTACGTGTCCGCCATTATTATTTTGGTGTTTGCTTGTTTGTAAACAGTGAAATTGTTGTCTTTATTGTGATTTTTACTGTGTTTTCACGATCTGTTCAATACGGTAAGTTGTTGAGTGAGTGTTGTGAGTTTCGAATGCTATTAAGTATGACATTAATTAATATGATTGCTGTTCAACTGAGTAAGCATCTACTTGCTTAGCTATTAAACTTCAATGATATTCAGTTAGGCCGCGCCGCCGCGCTTTTGCAAACATGACAATTGATTGCAAGAGGCGAGATTGATTTTTTAAACATTTTCACACATCTTTGTACGATAATATACGTGGATGACGGGCAGTTGCAAACTTATTAAAATATTTTGCTTTCCTTGTTTATTTTTCTCTGATTCGAACTCGGTTTGGAGTAGCACCGGTTTTACTGATATTAATAATTTAACAACCTCAGCCAAAAAGCACATTCAGACTGAAAAACACATCCGCAGCTGACTGTTACTCCACTTATTCGGGAATAGCAGAATCGAATCAATTTGTTCAAATACTTACTTTTGAGGTTCACATCACAATGTGGATCGTAGTCGTGAGTTAATTAAACGTTTCATTGATAACACACATATCTACCGCGAAAACCTAAAAGTGTTTATAACGTTTCATTGATACAGTCATTATTTTGGGAAAGCAAGAATTACCATTTCGTAGTCACGATGAAAGATCAGAGTCGGACAATCGCGACAATTATATTGAAACGTTAAAGTATTAATGCAAATACGATTCTGTTCTTGATTCACATCTAGAACAGAGTTTATCACAGAGAAATAAGGGAGAAGAGATGCCTTATCTCGTTTTCTGTATAGAACCAAGTGAAGCCACAAAGCGGGGGTGCGGGAGGGGTGTTCGAAAAAATTCTCCTACTCGACACTAGATGACAGAAGTAGTAAGCCTGTTTTAGCTCCGGACGTGGGCCGGACTAAGGCACAAGTAAAAATGGGGGTCATCTCATGGGGGTCATCTAATAAGGAATCTTTAAGATTTTCATTTTTTAATGCCGACTGATAGATGCTTCTAAGTAAAATGTCATAAAATTGTGTTACAAAATTTAAAATGGTCACATAAATGGCAGTGCAGAAACGGTCAGTGTTTAGCTGTAAAATAAACTAAAATCACCTAAACAAACTCTCCTGATCAGTAGATAGATAAAGAAACCAAAAATTGAAAATCGTCTAAATTGTCAACATTATTTCAATAAAATTTCGATATAATACTATGCGGCTCTGATTAGTTATTTTTTAACTTAGACTGATGCAAATTTAATCGATCGAAAATTGATTTAGTAGATCTCAAGATATGGATTGTTAATGTGTATGGCAGGTAGGTAGGAACCATTAAAAAATTACTTTAAAGCTTTAGGCATTATGTTTTATTTATTATGGACGTTGACCCTCGCATTTCTCCGGATAACGTATCCTCAAATGATTAATATTTTTTATTTAACTTATATGATGCAAAAACTCCAACATTTATGTGATATTCTTTTTAATAACATTTCAAAACAATCGATATTATTCTAACATAATCAACTGGCTTATAGAATAGTACATTACGATATAAGTGCGTAAGATTGGTTATAACTCACGAGGCGGAATTTCAGCCCGACACGCAGGCGAGGGCGTAATAGAGCCGAGTGTGTATAACTAATACACGCACGTATATTGTACGACGTTTTTCAACACACTTGCGAGGAAACAGAATAAAAAATCATGAAAAAATAATTACAAATAAAAGATTTGAGAAAAATGGCGCGCGGTTTATTTTCTGCCGCAGCGGCGTGAAAATGTTGGCAAAGACGCTAAGCTACATACAGCCAAGTTTCGAAAATAACAAATAAACTGATTTTTTTGGTTAAATAACACAAATCATTGTTAATTTGTAGACAAAACTAAATATTATTATGAAAATAAACGTTTATTTATTATAGTTTAAGTAATAGAGTCTATTTATTAAAGCATATTTACATAGGTGCTGTTTCTATGACAAACTTTTGCCGATTAAAAAAATAGCAAACCGTTTGATAAAGAGTTTTAAAAATGGAAATGGATATGAGCCCATATCTCACGGTTTCCATTTTTAAAACACGAGTGTTCTATGAACTGCTTTATGTATCAAAAACCAGTGAAATAAGACGCACTTTATGAGCAAGTGTGTTGAAAAGCTTCTTTACATTATTTGTAAAGGACACAAATTTATTTAACTTAGCTTAAATGATTACTCCAGGTTGGTTAAATGCACGCTAACAACAAGTACACTCTATCAAGATATCATTATTTGGGCACATATCTTTGTTCTACACATAAGGATATAATTGAAACAATATACTTTGAAAACTATACTTTTGTAATTTAACAACCTTTGTGACCCCCCCGATATTATTTTTGGTCGGCCTGAGTTCGGCCCCTTGTTTTTAACGGTAAAAGTTCTTCTACGTGGCGCTAGATGTCACTTAGTATAAATAATTTACTAGTCGCTGCATCGAACTTTCTAGAATAATAAAACAAATAAGTGTAAAACTAAAAATACTTACGAGTGAAAAGATAATCTATTTCCGTCTATTATACGTCGGTCGTCCGTATAGCTCTTGCACGAAATTATACAACACTTCATTTTGCACCGAAACACACATGAACGCGAATTAAAAAAAAAAAATACAATGAGTCTGCACGGGGCCGAGAACGAGTCAAACTGATTACAGCGCCCCTGGCGTGGAATATCAAGCACTATTGAGTTATGACGTCAGGACCACACTGATTGAAGCTAGACTACATTGCTTAGGGCACCTCTTCTCCCTTATTTCTCTGTGGAGTTTATTCTCCTAAAATTTAGTCTTTTCTGGGCATTCAAGTGACATGACGTAGGTACAAACGATGAATTCCATTTTCAAAAACAAAACAAAAGTCGTGTCATTTAGTTAGGTAGGTCGCGCCCTTATGGCTTACCTTTGTCAAAATTTCACCCTTCGCCACTGATAGGTATATACAAGAATTGCTCGTTTAAAGTATTAGATTAGATAGATAGATAGATAAAAGCAGTTGCGAACCACATTCGTTATATGAGTCTCAAAGCGCAACTGGCTGTCGAATACAAGTCCTAGATTACGATTAGGAGTACACAGGACGTCACGAAGCTGCGAAGTGCAGATTGCGACTAATGAGTTATCGCTTTCTTCTAGGCCAAGGGGGCGTGACCCGGCGAAAAAATTTTTAAGTCGTCAGGCGGAAAAGTCCCCGATAGTACAAACAAATCAAATAAAAAAGCCATTAACAATTAGGGACCAGAACATAAAAAATAGGTCATGCATTCATAGGTCTGAACGGTATCGCTCGCAAACAGATTATTCAACTTCTTCTTCTTTGCGAGTCGATGATAAACATTTAAATTTTACTAGCCCAATAGGCAGCCACCCGGCGAGCGTTGTCGGTGGCCTCCCAAAGGTCCTGTATCGTGCAGGTGTCGGGACACGAGGGGCAGGTCAACAAGTGGGCCATTGTGTGTGGTGTGGCTCCACATGGACATTGGTCACATTCACTGTAACCCCAACGGCAAAGATTCTTTGCAGCGGCCAACCTGGGATCGTAACCGGTTAAGAGATTTCCAAACTGGCCACTGCAAGTCACCACCCGAAGGGAGAACTTCTTCTGGGGAATAAAAGTCTCCAGTACTGGGAACGCCTTCTTCTTGATTTTATTTGGCCGACGGGGGTTCGGCCTCAGCTGCACTTACGGATGCTAGGAAGCTCTTGCGGCTTTTAAGTCTCGGTATTATTATTAAGTTATTCAACAAAAAACACTTATATTTAGCAAACGTCGTGCCTAATCAGAACCAGTACTATACAAGTCCAAATCAAGATCTTGGCATAATTATTTTAAATTGCTGCTCGCTCGCAAAATAAATGAGTTTTAACATGAAAAATGGAGACATCTTTCGGCTGAAATAGGGTATTTATTTGACTGTTCCTGAAATTACCATATTTTATGAATGAATATAAAAATATAGATCAGTAGCAGACGATTCGCTAAGAAAAAAACATACTCAGAGAACGAATTTACAGTGATTTTTTAAAATGGTTTTCTGTGTTGTATGGCGCTACTTGCTTGTGACGTCACTAGCCAATATTTGCCTTTCTGTCTAATCTTCAATTTCAAACCTTTATAAATCGGTCAATTTTAAAGATAGGAAAAAAATCCTTTACTTCGGTAGCAAAAACCAACAAGTTTAGATTTATAAAATAAAAAAATGTAGTCAAATACCCTACTATGATCTAAGTATTGGCCCCGATGAAGTCATGCTCAAATTCTAATTTAAAAATCTAGCTATCCTTTTCGTTTTTATGACCAATGAAAGAAAGGTGATGAATTCAGATGAACGAATTATGTTATTTTGAATGAATGGTAACCTAAAATAAGGACGTAGCTGTCAGATTAAGAAATTTTTAAGTTGGATGTTTTACGTGCTCTTTAAAATTGTGCGATCGACGCGTCCGTCCACAAGGTTCAAATTCGACGTTTGACAGACCTAATATTAGGATGGCCCTTTTTAATCTTTAAAAGGTGAAAAGGATTGACATACTGAAATTAAGGATTAGAGCGTAACTGTGTGAATCGCTACCATTGTATGTATTCGCCTGTTGACCTTTATTTGTTCTGTATGTTTTATGTTTTGGTGTCAATAAAGTATATTTGAAGGTATTGTATTGTGGTCGCAGGCACGGCGGTGGTGCTGCAGCAGCGCAGCGCGGAGGGTGCGGCCGTGGAGGTGGGGCGGCTCGGGCCCTCCGACTACTTCGGCGAGATCGCGCTGCTGCTGGACCGCCCGCGCGCCGCCACCGTGCGCGCCGCCACGCCGCTCAAGTGCGTCAAGCTCGACCGCGCCAGGTAATCAATCCCACTTATATTATAAATGCCAAAGTTTGGGTGTTTGTTACTCAATCACGCTTCAACCACTGGACCGATCGGGGTGAAATTTGGCACACATAGATTAGGTCCTGGAATAGGACATAGGCTACTTTTTACTGCGGTAAAACACTCCATTCCCACGGGAAAACTCTTTTAACGCGGGTGGAACCGCGGGCGGAAAGCAATTAAACAAAAAATATGTGGGGACAACTCAAAAAGTCATAACGCGACTAAGTGAACTCCACGCAGGTGGTACACCTGGCTGAAAGGTCATCTGACCCCAAACTAAGCAAAGCAGGTAAGGTCCCTTTCAATAGAATCCGGCAATAATGTAAACAAGATAATTTTTTGACACTAATTTTCCAAAGACAAGCAAGACTTTGATGAGTAACAAATTAATATGGCAGTTTTACAAATTATTGAAAGTTTTGTTGTCCGAGTGTTTTTTATTAAAATAACTATCATAAAGGAGTTAATAGGGGGCGAAATGATTGTAAGAAGAATTTATGGTTCCTTGAAATGTGATTATGATCAGGATTGATACTCAAGTGTAAGTGATTACGGAGTTCGATGGTATTGTAGTCGTCGCTGTCGATAGTATCAACTACAATATTCTCGATAGTATCGATAGTTTTGCCCCATCGATAGTCAACTATTTTACGATACTATTGCCTGTCCAAAAATGTTAATGTACGTACAGTACGTAGTGCATGATGATCACAAACAACAGATAACTTAATTTCTTGCTAAATAGATTAATAAACTCTCCCTTAGTATCGAAAATACATAAATAATTACTAGATCAAAACTACCGATACATCGACATTCTTCAACAGTAACGATAGTATTTTCTTAATATTATCGATAGAACCGATACTATCGAAGACTGATACTATCGATGGTATCGATACAATCGATAGTATCAACAAAATTCAATAGTATTTATGTTGTTTTGCTATCGATAGTATCGATAGTCCTATCGAAATCCGAATTTTAAAGTCAACTATCGCTATCGCAACAACACTAGACTGTAGGTACTATGGGTATCAGACAGCTGCAGAGACACCGAAGATAAAACCCGCTCGACATAAAAAGAGACCGCCAATAGTATCCTAGTAACATATTTTATATGTTCTGTGATCCTAGTTATTGTCGCACGATGACAAGAACTGCATTACTGTTGGTGGTTACGTTTTATGTCGCGCGGTTTATTTTATCTACAGTGGTTATGCTGACTCTGCCGATATACATTACTTAAAAATAATTTGATAAATATATACTTATACAGGGTGTCCCAAAAATAGTGTCAAGCGAAATCCTGAGATAGAACACCCCTTGGAGCATCCAAAACACCCCCATATATGTTCCGCGATTTTTTGTAGTTTTCGAGTTATGATTTTTTTACTGAAATTTTGAGAATTATCGACCTGAACAACTTAAAAAATTCTAAAAAATAATAATACTTTTTCGAGATATTTTTTTTGCAACTCAATTTTCATGAATTTTACTGTACTTTTATGCTTCATATTTGTCTTCGTAACTGTGATAGAAGTTTTTAAAATGATTGTCCAAAGTAGAAAGATTGTGGTCAGTGAATTATATTGTCTTAACATTTCAACTTTAAATTTAAAATCTTAATAGGTGGCTTCAAGGTTCCTAAGTATGTCTAGAAAGTTTGCCAGACTCTCAGCTTTCATAATCATTTAAAACAAGTAGTGCTTAATGGGCTACTTTTGCTCACATGGGGGGTTTCGGATGCTCCAAGGGGTGTTCTATCTCAGGACTTCCGCTTGACACTATTTTTTGGAGCACCCTGTATAAACAACATCCAGACACAAGGCACCAGGCACACACTCCCCTTCGACCACTTCACTGCACTTTATAGTTTGACTGATGATTATGGTGTCTGTATCGACCCATATCATAATCGCTAGATAAACGTATCCAAACTAGCAATAAATAATTGGGGTAAATTTTACATTTTAAAGGAAATTGCCCACGGGTGGTATCGCTAAAATCATAAAAACCAAGTTGTATCACAAGTTCATAAAATATGTAATTCATATTTTTTTATAATATGATTTTATATCTATTAAATAAAACTTCTCCGGATAAATATAATAAAAAAATATATATCTTTTTTGTTTTTTCTTGTTTCCGTTATTTACCTTCTTTGATAAATTGATCTCACTCACTCACTCATTCACTCACTCCGGGTGGGTATTTTTACACTGAAATCGATACGAATGTCATACTTTTCGAATTTCGTTTCTCGTATACCTGTCATCATATTAGTATTGGGGAGTCCTGTTGTACACCGCGCCCCGCGCGCGCTCGGACCCCCCATCTACCACGGTACTTGACACCCGGCGCGGCGCGCGAGCACTTATGATAAACAAAAGCTTGTCCCGTTACTAGGTGGAAGCATACTGGGTTCTTGTTATGTTTTTTTGTGAGCCAGATGTATAAACAACGATCTTGTTCCCACTAGGATACCCTACGCTTTGTTATTGTAATATTATTAGTTTACTTTAGGACAATTTGTAAAAATGGTGTTTGTTTCAACAAATCTTGGTGATTTTTATTTCGAAATTATTAGACCAAAAACTCCGGTAACAGTTTTGCTTTCTTCATATTATTGCACTAAATAACATAAATAAACAATAAAATAACGATTACTTACGGTTTTTATCCAAAAAGACACAATTTTAACGTAAAATAGCTCCGCGTAATGTCACTCTTGTTAACAGCGCGGCAACAGAACTTCACTTCACATATTTTTAATTTTTTTCTTCGAGACTGTGGCTTGTCTATGCTTTCTCAAGCGGCTAACTTCACGCCGAAGCTATTATTATAACATTCAGACGTATTTGGTCCGTAGTTCATTCAATAAAAGTGAAAACTTGAACGCAGCCGAGCCGGTAAAACGTATGCACCAGTGGTAGATGAGGGTTATTTTGGTCTGATAAAGCGTATGCACCAGTGGTAGATAAGGGGTTAACTAAGAAGTAAAAAACATCATCAACCTTTATATAAAATAATATATAGCTTTTGTACATGAAATAAAATAAAATTAAGACTTGACTGTATGGGCTTTCCCTTTGCCATTCCTTTCAAATGTTTTTTCACTGGGTAATACTTTGTATATTACGAGGATCAAGTTGTAAACAAAGTGTTATTTTTTCGATCAAATCAATGATAAACCTTGATCAATCAATAGAAAAAGGTTTAGCGAAACAACATTCCGCCGATCTAATGCTGCTATTGCACTACCCGGTCAGTCAGGGCCCCAACTACCAGTCATTGCATTTGCAGTGCTAACTTACCGTAGACAGTGCAAAACTAAGACATCGATGTAATTAAAACCGGCCCGGTAAGAGCCCTGAATTACCTGAATGTAGTGTAATACGTGTCGTCAATAATAGTATGGGCAAAGAAATCGATTAATCTAAGTATATGATTGTAATTCTATTATGCGGGGTTGAGTAGAGAAATAAACGGTAATATATGCTTTTACCCTGTGAAGTATTATCGCGAACCGTGCAGCTTTTTAGACATGAAAGCGTAACAGACTGATAGACAAAGATACGGATTTATATTCTATTCATAGCGAACTTCTTTTGGCTGAGAGAGAAAAATTAAGAAGTAAGGATTACGATCATCGACATCATCAACGGCCCGTTACAGTCCACTGCTGGACTATGAGCCTCCTCCACTTAAGTGGAGGGTTTTGCCATAATCTCCACGCTTGGCAGGCGGGTTGGAGATCGCAGATTAAAAAGTTACTGTATCAAAGAGCGCTGCTGCCCGTTCCCTGTTCAATGTGTAGTCCCTAAGTCGCCTTTTACGACACCCACGGGAAGAGTAGGGGTTGGTGACAAATGTATTCTATTCTGCCGTCACGGTTTAGGATTACGATAATTATTATTATAGTCAATATTATTATCACGTTATCATGTGAATCGTTAGAATGGATTCTTTGGATTTCTTTAGAAATGAAAAATCGATTATCATCTATCCGGCAACACTACTTTCTGTCATTTACTTTCAAACGTCACGTTTTCACTCACGTCACTGTTGCGTTTTCGTCGGTTTTTCAAGTAGGTATTTGTTCTGAGGTTTTTCAAGTGACAACAAAATGCGCCAAATAATGTGCACCGAAAATTGGAGTTAAAAAAAGCGCGCCAAATAATGTGCACTGAATAATTGGCGTCAAAAAATGTTTACTTTATTTGTAGCGAATTATTTACTGCATTTTGTTGAAGCGCTTGAATAAAATGTAAGTAACATTGTGCAGGTAATAACGCGCAGTCCAATAACGTGCAGGAAAGTATTCAGTACAGAACACACCCCAGTTATTGGCGCGCTGCAACAATGCGCACTCAATAACATGCAGGAAATAATTCAGGTCAGGGTTAAAAGGGTCCTCGGAGGGCTAAAAGTATTCGCAGAGCAGTGGCGAAGGGTCCATACATGCCGATTCCCATCGGGTTACCTTTCAGAAATTGCTCCAGCAGCCTAATGCTAGAACTATAGTACAGTTATTTTCTCGCTGCAGACAACCTCTCTCTTTCCCACTCACGGGCCTTATGGGCCTGATGATGCGTCATCAGTGAGTGGGAAAGAGGGAAGTTTTACAACAGCGAGAAAATAACGATACTATAGTAATTTACTTTCATGAAAACACGCAAGCGTAAGATACATTGTTATTTTTAATACAAGTCGAGGCGGACGACGCTCTGTAAACACGGCAATGTATAGTGCGCTCGCCCGATCGGCAATCGGTCGTTCGCGCGTGATTAGGTTTATATGCTGCCAGCCAGTAATGGCCGCTGGGTAAGCCGAAAATTGTCAGCCTAACTAACGTGGCCTAACCAATGATTTCTGACGCGCGTCGCCTTGCGCCAGCGATCGTCTTTTATTTCCTCTGAGGTCGCGCCCTTCCGGCTTACCTTTGTCAAAATTTCACCCTTCGCCACTGTCGCAGAGTACTATAATAGCACTACTCGTACTAGTTAAGTATCATTTGGTCAATTTGCGTGACTGATTGAGAATTGGACATTTTGCGAATTGGACATTTTGAGAATTGGACAATTTGCGAATTGGACATTTTCAGAATTTAGCATATTTAGCTACTTTGGACAATTTGCAAATAGGACATTTTGCTACTGAACGAGTCGACCACGCTGGCCCAGTGCGGGTTGGTCAACTACACACACAATCTAGGATTCACAGGTGTATGCAAGTTTCCTCACGATATTTTCCTTCACTGTAAGAGTGTCGAATAAACGTACATATAAATTCGAAAATCGAAAAAACATTGGTACGTAGCGGAATTCAAACCCGCGCCTCCCGAATGGAAGGCAGCGGTCCTAACAACTAGACCACCGACGCTCTCGCACCTGTAGCCAACCTCAAGTTATTTATATTACAACCTCCCTTATCTCCATTAACAGTATAAAATAGCCGTTTGTTCAGCGACAGTAGAAACTAGAATTTGGAGCCTTATCACCGCGAAACCCGGAGAATTATAATCAAATGACTAATTGTATTTGAAAGTTCATATAACAAACTTAAAATTAAGCAAGAAGTCATTGTGACACATTAGGTTTAACACCGATACTAAGATCCATAGTCGCTTGGGCATACTCCTTTCTTAAAACTATAAAAAAATCGCAAAAAAATAAAATATAGTAATTTAAAAATAAAAATAAATAACCAGAAATATGATGTCAAAAGATTAAAAATAAAAATATATTTTTTTTAAAATATTATTTTTGTACTCATTTACTGAGTACAATGGGTTCAAATAAAAAAAAATCAACGGCCCGTTACAGTCCACTGCTGGACTATGAGCCTTCTCCACTTAAGTGGAGGGTTTTGTCATAATCTGGAGATTATGACAAAACTTGGCAGGCGGGTTGGAGATCGCCGATTAAAAGGTTACTGTATCAGAGAGCGCTGCTGCCCGTTCCCTGTTCAATGTGTAGTCCCTAAGTCGCCTCTTACGATATCCACGGGAAGAGTAGGGGATGGTGACAAATGTATTCCCCTGCCGTCACCACACGGCTAAGTAGCTAGTACAATGGGTTACGTAATGTAAAGGAACAGCAAAAAAATGCGGCGGTTTTGACCTTAAGTTGACCATTATCCTTGATTAACGAACGGCTTGATTGGTTGGTAAATAATCTATCTATATGTATATAAAAGAAGAAACTGACTGACTGACTGACATATCAACGCACAGCCCAAACCACTGGGTCTAGAGATTCCAAATTTGGCACGTAGGTTCCTTAAGAGGTGTAGGGGTGCACTAAGAAAGGATTTTTCAAAATTCACCTCCTAAAGGGGTGAAACGGGGGTGCAAAGTTTATATGGGGAAACAAGATTAGTTTCACTATTTTATTCGAAACTTCACAGGAGTACTCCTATCAATAAATGAGTAGATACGTGTTTCAGGTTTTTTCAGAATTCTACCCTTATACTCGTAAGGGGGAAATGGGGTGACAAAGTCTGAAAATTTTAACATGAGTATCGTTTGTATGGTTTATCGGGTCGCTGATTACAAAAACAATAACGATTTTAAAATCCTTCATGGCGGACGTGAAATACCATCATCCCCTATTGGGGATTCGGTGGGGTTGAAATGTCTAAATATTAATATGGGTGTCGTTTTTTTTGTTTTCGGGGACGTTAATTACGAAAATGGCATCGTTTTTGAAATCAAATATAGTAGACATAAAAATTTTTGAAAGAATGGGTCAAATTTGCAATTAAAGTTACACGGTGTATACTTAAATATACTACGAGGGCTGATTGATAAGTTTCCGAAACGACAAAGAAAAACTTTAAAAATCTATTTAAAATAAATTTATTTCTCAACGTAGTTTCCTTCTACCTCGATGCATTTAGTCCAGCGCTTCTCCAATGCCGTTACACCAGTTTGATAAAATGTTTTCTCCAACCCCTCAAAATACTCGTCCACGGCAACAATGACTTCTTCATTTGATGAAAATCTCTGGCCACCTAACCATTTCTTCAGGTTTGGGAATAAGTGGAAGTCACACGGGGCCAGATCCGGGGAATAGGGTGGATGCGGTAGCAATTCGAACCGCAATTCATGGAGTTTGGCGACTGCAACCATTGACGTGTGTGCAGGTGCGGTGTCATGGTGGAACAAAATATTTTTCTTGGCCAAATGTGGTCGTTTTTTCTGGATTTCTTCACTTAATTTTTGCAGCAAGCTTGCGTAGTACTCTCCATTTATTGTTTTTCCTTTTTGCAGATAATCCACTAAAATAATCCCTCGAGCATCCCAAAAAACAGTCGCCATCACTTTGCCGGCCGACAAAACCGTTTTTGCTTTCTTCGGCGCAGGTCTTCCGCTCTCAGTCCACTGCTTAGATTGTTCTTTTGTCTCGGGAGTATAATGATGTATCCAGGTTTCATCGACTGTTACATAACGCCGCGAAAACTCGTTAGGATCTCGGTTAAACAGCGCCAAACACTCCGATGAATCGTCCACTCGACGTTGCTTTTGGTCAACAGTGAGCAAACGCGGCACCCATCGCGCGCAAAGCTTTTTCATTCCCAAATGTTGGTGCAAAATATTAAGGGGCTAGTCCGGGAATTTTCAAGATTTTTGTTGAATCAGATCTCATTATCTACGTCAGTAAATGTATTGATTTTCTAAAATATGTTATTGGACTCTATTATCTACGCTTACACTAAGGCCAAAACATGTTTGGTAAAAATCTTCTCGATACAAATGTTATCCAAAGCAGCGTCTTCGATTCTCGTTATTTGAATCTGAGAGGTAAATGGTAATTAATTGGTCGCCGAAATTTAGTTACAAGATAGGTCTCCGACTGCTTTATGTTTTTCGCAAGCAATTTACAAATCAAATTAGTACTTTTTATATAAACTGAGAAAGTAAATTTGGCACTTACGCCATTTACTTGGAGCGCGCGACCATTATTTCTTTCTCTGTTAAACACGTGCGGAGAAGCTTAGCGTCATCACTTTCCTTTCTTGAGCTCAGTCGCCCATGATCTTTGCCGACGACGGATGTGCGCTCGGTGGCGCTCCAAGCCGCCCGGCTCACGAAATAATTTTATTTGGAGAAGACGTACTATGAGTAGGTCCGTCACATCCATCCGTCCGATCCGTTACATTGACAATATTTCTAAATCGATTTTTAATTAAATAAATATAGATTGGGTCCATAGTCCATACCTGCTGCTTGTATACTTAGTAAGGTTTAGTCAAGTTTGTGATATTATCACTTTCAAGGTCGACACTAATAATACGAGTACACTACGCAAAGGGTATATGTGTATGTACAGTGGACGGCACATCATACATTTGCTTTTTCAAATTAGATGTTATTACTATACTACTTAGTTACAGATGTCGATCATTTTATTTTTCTAGTACAACACAGGCAGGCGCGAGAGGAATAGTTAGGTAGTTCTATTCTTCAACCAAATGCGGATTTTTAGAATTATTTTTATTGTATTAGGTAGGTAAGATATAATTTATTTATTGATTCAAAAGTAAAGTTTGCATACTCGTTACGTAATTTTATAGCCTATACCTAGCTTACAAAAAACCAGCCAAGTGTGTGCGGGGCCAAGTCTTATTTCCAGTCAAAGGATTATATCCCTCACGGGGGAACAACTAAGGATTTTTCCCGCTGTCCCCAGTATGTTCACTCAAAAAAAAAAAAACACGGGACAGTGGGAATAAATATTTCCGTTCTCCCACGTTACATATTATAATTATAAAATGAATGATTGATTTACGAGTATTTTTATTCAAATGATATTTTGGATGAGTAATAATTATTTATAAAAAAATAATTATAATATTGAACAAAATGAACTCATATATTTTTAACTGACAGTTTATTATTTTGTTAGTGCTCTGATTACGAAACTAAAACTTGGGTTAGTGGACTATTCCATTAAGAAAACAACTTTTTTTTTTCTATGAGTTAATGGGTTTGATGAAACTCGGTTAAGAGCACTATTTTGCCAAGGAAACAATGAGGCAATGTTAAAAAAAAAAAACAAGAATCTTAGTTTTTATGACAAAATAGAACCTCTAATAAATATAAGGAAATATTGTCACACTTTAGAAATTCTAAAATACTTAATGAATTTCTAAAGAGATATCGTTAGCTTTGCCGTGACAAATCAAAACTACAACATGTCAACGTCTTAGCAAAATAACGTAAAACCTCTCGTGTGGTAATAATCGGCCCATGAAACTGAACAACTTTCGTTCCAAAACTTTTTTAAACTCGTATTTATTTCAAACAAGGTGATCAGCTGATCGAGTTAATTTGTATGAAAGTTTAAAAACATTTTTTGACGGTACTTAGGTGTCACGTGGGATCGATCTCTGACATAAAGAGAGAACTGCCGCAAGCTTAAGAGTAAAGTTGGTGCCCGGAACAACATCCTGAGACGCCTTACCACTACCCGCTGGGGAGCCAGCGTACGCGTTCTTCGAACGAGTTGTCTTGCTCTCGCTTACTCAGCAGGCGAATATTCGACTCCAGTTTGGGTTTGTTTAGCCCATGCGAGAAATGTGGACACGGCTCTCCACGAATCATGACGTATAGTCACGGGCACCCTGAAACCGACACCACTGAGAAAGCTTTACTCCATGGCAGGAATTGTTCCACCCAGCGTGGGACGTGAGGTCGCTTGCGATATTGAAAGAGCGAAACAGTCTCAAGACAGCAGGCACCTCCTTTACGGCACAACCCTCCTGTTGCCCGTCTCAAGAGTCGCCGCAGCTTCCTCAAGAACTCCACACCCATCGAAAAATACCCACTTTTAGCACGTAAACATCATCCTATCAGATCCTCGTTTTAACACATTATTACAATTTTTACGAACGAAAACGTTATATTTTTATCACTAGCGAATCGCGATGCACAGGACTGTCCATACTAGGCAGTGTTGGCAGGGTCACCATGCATGAGGTATGGAGACACAGGAGCGTGTCAGAATGAAAGACGTGTTGTGCGTCAGACAAACGTATTGACTACAAGCTACTTAGATGCTAAATTATATCTATCTAGATGTGGTTGAAGTGAGTCATTACAGTTAGCTGAATAAAATACATTTTTTGCCTAGTGACAAGCAAAAAATGTAGGTATGAAGTTAGCTGTCATCGTATGTCATCAAATGTATTTTAGTGATGCCAGACCAAGCGCCCCAATAATTTCAATGGTAAACACAAATAGTCGATGCTTTATCAATAAAATTTCGCGGCGTGGGCAGTCTGATATAATACTAAAGTAAAAGTTTTACAATTAAATATATTTAAATAGCAGATCAAGCTTTACACGTGGCGCAAGATTCTGTGCCATATTTAAAGATGAAGTTTGACATTTGTGTAATTTTTTTATATATCTCGTTTGTCAAGGCAGAGAATCAGCCGTATATCAAATCAAATAAAAATATTTTGATTTATGAATCATTTTTCGACGTCAAAGCTACCATGGATGGCACGGCTACAGGTTACTTTTTGGAGGGCACTTGGAAATTAAACGATTTTATAAAAAAATAAACAACCGTGTAGTATTTTGAGCAAAAAAAAATGCAAAATATATTTAGGAACCAACCTTATATCTCCAAATGGTTTTGCATTTAACATACTTTTTTTAAAACTTTGCATACCCAATTTTATTGACAAAACAGAAACTTTTGATCTTGATTTGAACCAAATATTTGATATAAGATTTCTTTGGTACCAATTACTCATCATAATGACAGTGAAAGAAAAAATAATTGATGTGTTGAAGTGACGTGTGTGTGATAAAAATATTATAAAGACATTTATAGTGATCATCCTGTTTAATCTAACACAAAGAAAAAAATAGACACGATGAAAACATTATGTATTTCCGGAAACATTCACAATATTGATCGTATCAGAAATAAGTAGATACGTATCGATCGTATTGTAAATCGTAAATAAACATCACATTTTTCTTTTTTTGCATCCAATTAATAAATTGACTTCAGTTTGGAAACAATGGAATAAAAGTACTCAAAAATCTGAAGGTATTTTATAAATAAATTAAAGTGGTGACAACGGGAATTATTTTCCCCTTGTCCCCTATATAATTTTGAAGTGAAGATACTGGAAGACAACAACTATTGAACGGATTGGTATGAAAGAAATTTGGAATAAAGTTAGTTTATACCCTGGAACACATAGGATACTTTTTACGGGAAAAGGCTTATTCCCACGGGAAAATCTTACACAACGCGAGCGTAGCCGCGGGCGGACCGTATTATAGTGATTCAAATTATACTTACTATTACAATGTCAAAATGTCTGGAATCTTGAAATACTAAATCTTTTATTTTTAGGTGAAATTATAATCATTACTACCCTACACTCTACTACACTAAAGACCAATTAAAATAAAATAAAAAATATATACTCAAAGAGCGAATCATACATAGTAATATACTTTGCGCGATTACATCAAATTAAACAAATATAATATTTTATCATTGTCGCAGAGGTCATAGACCCGCCTCGATGTTTTAGAGCGGGGTCTGTGCGGGGCGGCGCGGGGAGCGGCTGGACGACGCGGGGCGCTGCCCGCGCCGTCTACCTTAGACACACCTCTTGCGCAACAATTTTTTTTCGGCGTAGCGCCTTAAAAACGCGTTCAGATGAAATGCTCACCATCTCTGCTATCTCTCGCAACTTAAAGCGCCGATCATTCAATACAATTTTGTGAATTTTTTTGATCATGTCCGGATTCGTGACTTCATTTGGACGGCCAGACCTGTGGGCGTCTTCGCAGCTCTGTCTTCCACGTTTAAAATCAGTTACCCAGGTGTGAATTGTACTCAATGCAGGAGCAGAATTACCTAAAACACTGTCTAGCTTGGTTTTAATCTGGGTTGCTGTTTTCTGTTTTAAAACGTAAAACTTTATCACCGCACGAATTTCGTTTCTTTCCATTGTTAAGAAAATTTACGACAGAGAAAGTTCTACGTCCTATCAAACAAATTCCACCAGTTCGATTAAATTCAAATTTGGCGTTCTATTTTCAAAAAGATGCCAAAATATAATGTAATATTTTTTTTTTGCGTTCATTTTTTTAAGTTCGTCGTTTCGGCCAGTTATCAATCAGCCCAGGTATACATACATATACTATACATATACTATATTTTACTCTATAATTAAAATTCTTTTTTTTTTCACACCCGCCTTTTATTCTTAATTTAATGATTTTCTTTTGCCCAATGGTTGCCTGGAAGAAATCACTTAGATCGATAAGGCCGCCTGTTGCCTTTCCTTAATTTATTTGTACGAATGTTTGTTTTTGTGCAACAAAGTATATTTGAATTGATTGCATTCAATCAGATCCGTAGTTTCGGAGCAAATCGGCTGTAACTGACGTACAGCCACACAATAGAGGGTTCCTTTTTTATCTTTTGAAGTATGGACGCAGAATTAATATAGTACGTATGAATTGAGACCCGCGTTATCCTAATCTAAATATATAAAAGAAGACACTGACTGACTGACTGACATATCAACGCACAGCCCAAACCGCTGGGTCTAGAGATTCCAAATTTGGCACATAGGTTTCTTAAGAGGTCTAGGGGTGCACTAAGAAAGGATTTTTCAAAATTCACCTTAAGGGGATGAAACGGGGGTGCAAAGTTTGTATGGGGAAACAAGATTAGTTACACTATTTTATTCGAAACTTCACAGGAGTACTCCTATCAATAAATGAGTAAAAATACGTGTTTCAGGTTTTTTCAGAATTCAACCCTTAAAGGGAGGAAATGGGGTGACAAAGTCTGAAAATCAACATGGGTATCGTTTGTATTAGACCGTCGTCCGAGAAGTGTTTTTCGTACCTATCGTACTTTCGTGTCAGAATATAATATTCATATGCAAACTTGTGTGATGTCCCTAGATATCGACGTCTGCCGAGCCAAATAGGAAGCGTCTGGGAGTTATGTCACTTTGAAAAGTGCTCCAGATGTCGAAAAATTACCTATCTTATTTTTGAAAAATTCTTTCTTAGGATCGTTTGTAGCATCGTTATGAACAACTTAGACCAATTTCCAGACGATTTACAGGAAGCATTTGGAAAAGTAGACGGTTTTTATAGGTGGGATTTTTACCAAGAAAATACCTATCTTACTTTTTGACGAAACTACATTCAGGTGATGGGGTAGCTCTCATACAACAATAAAAGTCAAGTCTGCCGCAGATATTAGGAAGCGTTTGCGAAATCAGATGATTTGAATGTGCCAAAGACTAAGGACGCTTACTACTGAAAACGATAATATTATAGTTTACTTTCGTAATATCGACCAGTGGGTTGAACTTTAACCTGTTAGAAGACTGTCTTAATCGAAAATAAAATCAATATTTGTGTAATACAATTATACAATATTTTTTCATACAAATATTTTGATTTATTATTGCCATGTTTATTCTCGCACCTATACATTATATAGGTATACGTATTATTATTACAATTTTTGTACGTGTTTTGAAACTAACAGGGAATAAATTGTTTTCTTTCTATCTTTTCTTTATCGTCTTACTTATCAATCAATACCTATAATCATTACAAAATATCAAATCAATTTTTTTAAAGTACAAGTGACGCTTGTCTATCATTTTAAAAAGTTATTATAATAAGTAATGAGGTAGGTATCATAATTTTTTAAATCCTATTACGGAATAACGAGCCATTTGTAATTACAAAAAAGGGGTCGCAAACCGGGATCCTGAATCCCGAAAATACCGGGATACCGGGTCAAAACGAAAGAATCAATATACCGGGGTTGTGTTACCAAATCCCAGGTTTTACAATATTTTCGGTATTATTAAAATTAGCCTCTCACTCAAAACAATTTTTGAAATCTGCGCCATCTTACGCATATTTGCAGTGAAAACACTTGATTCGTTGTTGTTTTTAAAACGAGACAGACTTCATCATGACGACTAAGAAGCACATAATGATGTTTCAGTGATTGCTTGGGTGAAAACCGGCAGCAATCATCGTATGGTGCGAGGCACATTGAATATTAATGTAAAGCTGGAAAGAACTCGTCTGATGAAGTCTATGCTCCGTCCTAACCCTGTCCAAATACGAAACCCTGATAGCTTTCAGCTTGAACTCTTTGGAACTACGAAGTTCTAGCCGACTGCGAAACAGTGGCCGAGCTTAAGCCGAGCCGGCCGGCTGGCCGAGTTGGTGGAAACTGTCAATGCTGTTGGGTCAAAGTTCTATTAGACCAGCAGCAAAAGTAGAACGCAAAAAATCTCCAGAAGAATCCGATACTATCAAGTTAATAAGTAACCGAAGCGAAATTGAGGTTGCAGGCCTCAGTGAACATGGCTCAATACAACAAACTTAATAGGCAGATCTCCAAATCTTTGTGACGCGACATCCGCAAATTCGATACCTCGCGTGTTGAGGCGATTGAGCGGAACGCACTAAAGTGTTTGCACGAAATCTGTCTATAGGACAAAGCCAATTGACGAAACTGGGGACCGACAAAGGCAATCTTGTTTCGAGCAAACCGGAGATTTTGAGAGAGCTCGAGAGATTTTACGGACAGTTATACACCTTATCACAGCAACCCGTTAGGCTCAACGACCCTCGAGCCAAACTTACCCAATATTACACTGAAGATATCCCGGACATCAGCCTATACGATATTTGAATGGCTCTCAAACAGCTAAAAACAACAAGGCGCCTGGTGAGGATGGAATCACGTTGAGCTTCTGAAAGCGGGTGGTACACCGGTACTGAAAGTCTTTCAGAGGCTCTTTAATTCCGTCCTATTAGGAGGTACCACACCCGAAGCATGGAACAGAAGCGTGGTGGTACTTTTCTTTAAAAAGAGAGACAACACCCTTCTGAAGAACTACAGGCCCATCTCGCTTCTGAGAGCTGTTCTCGAGAGTCATCACAAATCGTCTCGAACGTAGGTTTGATGACTTCCTGCCCCCCGAACAAGCCGGTTTCCGAAAAGGCTTTAGTACCATAGACCACATCCACACGCTCCGTCAGATTATACAGTGAGAAGACCTAGGAGTATAATCTGCTCGTATGCTTAGCGTTAGTGGACTATGAGAAGGCCTGTGATTCCGTCGAAACCTGGGCAGTGGGCAATGCTGCAGTCGCTTCAAAGGTGCCATTGACTATCGGTTTATCGAAGTGCTGAGATGTTTGTACGAAAACGCCACCATGTCAATACGTTTACAGGACGCAAGTACGAAACCAATCCAACTGCGGAAAGGAGAAAGATAGGGAGACGTAATTTCTCCGAAACTGTATACTAATGCATTGGAGGCTGGAAGACGTATTCAAGCTTGTATCCTGCAAAGATTTTGGCATCCATTTCAATGACGAGTACATCACTCATCTTCGATTTGCCGACGATATAGTGATTATGGCAAGGTCCCTGGAGGAACTTTGCACAATGCTCAGAGATCTCAGTAGTGCTTCTGAACAGGTGGGTCTTAAGATGAAACTTATGTCAAATATTTATGTTACACCTAAACCGGTCAGTGTTGAAAGTGCTACTACGAAAGCTGTAGATCACTACATTTACCTTGGATAAGTAATCCAGTTAGGTAGATCCAACTTCAATAATGAGGTCAATCAACAGACGGATCCAACTCGGCTGGGGAGCGTTCGGGAAATTACGGCATGTCTTCTAATCCAAAATACCTCAGTGTTTGAAGACTAAGGTCTTTAACCAGTGTATATTGCCAGTAATGACCTATGGTACTGAGACGAGATCGCTAACTATTGGTCTCAAGGTCGCTCAGAGTGCGATGGAGAGAGCTATGCTCGGAGTCTCACTGCGTGATCGAATCAGAAATGAGGGGATACGTAGAAAGACCAATGTTAACGATATAACTTTCCGAATAAGTAAGCTGAAGTGGCAATGGGCAGGCCATATAGCTCGACAAACCGATAACCGACGGGGAAGAAAGGTTCTCGAATGGCGACCATGGGCCGAAAGGCGTGTGTTGGACGGCCTGCCACAAGGTGGACAGGTGACTTGGTGAAAATTGCTGGGCGCCGGTGGATGCAATTGCGCAGGACCGTTCACGGTAGAAACCTATGGGGGAGGCTTATGTGCAGCAGTGGACATCTGCCAGCTGCAATGATGATGATGTTTTTAAGATCTTATTCATCTCAGCTGAAAGACGTCCACTGCTGGACAAAGAGCTCCCCCAAAAATCTCCACAATGATCTGATCCTGCGCTGCCCGCATCCAGCGGCTTCCCGCGACCTTCACCAGATCGTTGGGCCACCTTGTGGGGCTCCGTTTTCCGGTGTGTGGTCGCCATTCGAGAACTCTGCCGAAGCGTCTTCAGTTAAGCGCTTCTCCGTGCAATTTGCCCCACCCACTGCAACCGAGTTTCGCAATTCTTCGGGCTATGCTAGCAACGACCTTTGGGTGACCTTGAGCCTTTTTATAAGACCCATTGTATGTAAGCGATCACGTCTCTGATCCGTACGTTATTACTGGCAACACACTCTGGTTAAAGACTTTCGTCTTTAGACAATATTTGGGACGAAAAGTTGTTACGTAGCTTACCGAACACTGCCCAGCCGAGTTGGATTCGACGATTAACCTCTTTCTCGAAGTTGGATCTGCCTAGCTGGATCGTTTATCCTAAATTGACATCATCGTTTACAACGTCGAGAGCAGCGTCCCCAACGTTTAGTGAAGTGGGTACCTCGTTGCAGCAGCTGTATTGGCATCGAGTTCTGATCCTAGTTGGACTGACACTTCAGCACTTCGACATACCGATAGTCAGCTGGGCACCTCTGGAGAGACCGCAACACTGCCCAGGTCGAATCGAAAGTTTTCTCATAGTCTACAAACGCTAAGCAAAGTGGCTGGTTATATTACTCTTCAGTCTTCTGTATAACTTGCCGCAGCGTATGTATGTGGTCTGTGGTACTATAGCCTTTTCGGAAACCGGCTTGTTCGGGAGCCTGGAAGTCGTCAAACTTGCGTGCGAGACTGTTTGTGATTGAGCCGTCGGTAATATGAGGTACCAATCAGCTACGGTCTGCAGACAGAACCATTTCTAGTCTTTCTTTTTTGAGCCTCATCATCAGTGTTTCAAAGTCGGCGCCACACTCTCAATCTTAATTACATTTCACGAGTGACTTGTGGACCATTTATTTATTTATTTATTTATACATCACTTACAGCTACAGCCAAACATGATACTTAGATACCATGAAACCGCCACCCTGGGACAGATCTTTATCCTCCCGGAAATAAAGCAGGTTGCCGGAATTCAGGATAATCGAGTCCTCGCCGTCTCTACGTATTTCAGATAACCCTAAGATGTCCCATCGTATCCTGCTCAATTCTTCATCTAGTTCAACGATATTTTCGGCAGTCTACAGTGTGCGATTGTTGTATGTTGCCAGGGCCAGAGGCCGTCGGTGCTGGCAACAAGGAATCGCCCAGGGATTCTTCGCACCCCCTGCTCCACCGTATCCACAGCAGTTATAGCTGGAAACATTTTGTCTATGCAGTGTTATTTATCTCGGAAGACATGTCCAGCAGCTACACGTCACGGAAATGAAGATGTTGCGATGGATGTGTAGCGTTACGCGATTAGATCGAATTCGTAACGAACACATCCGTGGCAGTCTCGGAGTCCGTGACGTAGCGGATAAGCTTCAGGAAAGTCGCCTCCAATGGTATGGCCATATAAGCTGCAGACCATCAGACTATGTAGGAAAAAGATGCCTCGACCACACTGCCCAGGGCCCTAGATCACGTGGTAGGCCTAATAAGCGCAGGCTGGACGTCGTGAAGGAGGATATGGAAGAGAACAATCTCACACCTAAGGATGCCGAAGACTGGGCAGAGTGGAGAAGATAAAGTAGGAAAGCGGACCCCAGCACTAGGCTGGGAAAACGCTAGGACGACGAAAAAGTATTATTCATCTTTAATTTACGGGACTTACAACTAGTATCAGTAACGTAGTATTTGTGATATTAGTTGGCTTTTACGATTGCATTTTGCTCACGCACTCAAGACAAAGATAATTGTAATTTACTTGCTCATATTAGTAACTTCAATAGAGATAATTATGCATATAAAGCTCGTACTGAAAAATAAATTGTGATTTGTGATATTATATTAATAAGTAATAATTTTATTATTTGGTTCTAAATGGTGTTATTTTGATACTAGTTGACTTTTGTAATTGCAAATGGCTCGTTATTTCGTAATAAGTTTTGAAAAATTATGACCTACCTCATTACTTATTTTAATAACTTTTTAAAAAGATTGATATGCGTCACTTGTACTTCAAAAACTGTGATTTGTTATTTTGTAATAGTTATAGGTATTGATAAGTTAGACGAAAATAAACATGGCAATAATAAATCAAAATATTTGTATGAAAAAATATTTTATATTTTTATTTACTAATATTATATGGATTTTATTTTCGATTACGACAAGCCTTCTAACAGGTTATAGTTAACCCACAGGTCGATATAAAGAAAGTAAACTATAATATTATCGTTTTCAGTAGTAATAATAATATATTCTTTATTTCAGACTAAATATGTCCATAGGTAGTGGGTTAGTAACAAAATCTTCTTATAATCTAGGTTAGTAAAAATATAAATCGAAACATTAAAATTAAAATACAAATCATCAATAAATAATCAAAACCATATCAAAATTAAAATAACAATGCATATTTAAATTAAAAATGAATTATTTTGAGTACCGGGTTATCGCCAGCGTATGCGTTGTGACCCAGTTTCTCAAAATAGCCCCGTCGACTCTGTCCGCTATGTCTTTCAGTAGACTGTTGGCGCTGCCACGCACCCGCTCCATCAGGGATGCGACCCTCTTGCGCATGATCGCATGAAACCCATCCACTGCCGCCTCAGCAAACATCCCCGACGCGCAGTAAGCGTCCTTAGTCTGTGGCACATTCAAATCGTCTGATTTCGCAAACGCTTCCTAATATCTGCGGCAGACTTGACTTTTATTGTTGTATGAGAGCTACCCCATCACCTGAATGTAGTTTCACCAGAAAGAAAGATAGGTAGTTTTTTGGTAAAAATCCCACCTACAAAAACCGCCTGCTTTTCCAAATGCTTCCTGTAAATCGTCTGGAAATTGGTCTAAGCTGTTCATAACGATGCTACAAACGATCCTAAGAAAGAATTTTTCAAAAGTAAGATAGGTAATTTTTCGACATCTGGAGCACTTTTCAAAGTGACATAACTCCCAGACGCTTCCTATTTGGCTCGGCAGACGTCGATATCTAGGGACATTACACAAGTTCGCATATGAATATTATGTTCTGACACGAAAGTACGATAGGCACGAAAAACACTTCTCAGACGACGGTCTATATGGTTTATCGGGTCGCTGATTACGAAAACAATAACAATTTTAAAATCCTTCATGTACGTGTAGGGTACGTGTGGGGTATGTGTAGGGTAGGGTAGGTGTTACTGTAGGGTAGGTGTATGTGTAGGGTAGAGTAGGTGTAGGGTAGGCTTAGGATAAGTGTAGGGTAGGTGTAGTGTATTTTGCCTTAGTTCGGTCGTCGCGGGCAAAAACTATTTCTACGCGGACGAGGTCGCGGGCAACAGCTAGTGTTGGTATAAATATCAGAGTCGCAGTACTTTAAATGTTACATTTTGGTTACAGGTTTGAAAGGGTCCTGGGGCTGTGCGCCGATATACTGAAGCGCAATATTGCACAGTACAACAGTTTCGTGTCTCTATCCGTCTAACCGCAGCGTCCCAGCCGACGCGTAAGCGAGATTAGTCCAATTTGTTAGACTGACGCCTATTTTGTACCTTTGAGATAGATATTGAACAGTCCTAGAAATATCTAATTAGGTACTAAGCGACGCGAAATATTGCGTCTTTTTAAAATAAAAGTTATTAGACATAACCCCACCGGGGTTAAGGTGGTCAGGCACAGGCACTGACCGATAAAAAGATGCCGTAAAGGGTGGGTTGTGTTTGGTTATAAAAATAGTTTCGTTAAAGTTGGTGTTCCATTAGGTTATTAATTTTGTTCTGTTATGGTGTTTAGCAGGAACTTTCGAACATTTACGACAACTTAAAATGGAGGACGGCTAGAAAACTGACACAGGGCTACAGTATAATATGCGTGCACTCAAAGCTGGGTAAAATACATATTAAGTAGTAATTGAAATCCAAAACACTTAAAACTACATAAATACCTTTTCAAGACAGATTGATCATGAAGTTATCTGGGCTAGCTTTATACTAAGTAAAACTATATTTTAGACGGTAAAGTTATCATTAGCAAGTAACCATTGATATACTTATCAATGGTTACTTGCTAATGATAACTTTACCGTCTAAAATTGATGGTACAGAAAGAAACACAAGAAATCCATATTTATGCAATACAATTGCATGCCAAAAGATTCATTTACTTTGCGTAGTCAGATATCAATAACAATTTCGAATTTCATATTTTGATGGAATGTGGTGTAGCCAATACCAGTGAAAAGTAAGTAGGTATTTTATTTATTTCCTATAGTTTTGTGTTGTAACAATAATAAAAAATATTTTGTGTTGTTTATTTTATTATTGCTTGTTTAAGATAATAGGCGTCAATAACTTTACGGTTCTAAACTTGAGCGGCCAGTAGAAAAAATGAAAATTAAGATGAGTATTGGCCTCGATTCGGGATGTCACGCTCTAATCTTTAATTTAAGTTAGTCCGTCTTTTTTACCTTTTAAAGATTGAAAAGGGACAGGAGATGGCCATTCTAATATTAGAGCTGTCAAACATCGAATTTGAACCTTATGGCCGTATCGATTGCACAATTTTAGAGAGCACTTAAGACTTGCGACTTAAAAATCTCTTAAACTGAAAGCTATGGCCCTTATTTTAACTTATCATTCGTTTAAATTAATATTATTCGTTCATCACCTCTCTTTCATTGGTCATAAAAACGAAAAGGATAGCTGGATTTTAAACCTAACCTAACCTACCCTAGAAATTAGCTAATCGAATCGAGCACATCGCATGGCATGAAAATTGTCTCCGCAAAGTTACTTTATGCAATAAATATTATTTATTATGTTGAGTTTTAATTTAAGTCAATTACAGTGAAGAATAAAGTACCTATAAGTGTTGCTTTTCTGTATTTTACTAAATAAATATCTACGTTTTAGTAAAATGTGCCTTATTTGTATCATCATCATCAACAGCTCATATTAGGCTGGTTTTACAGCTAGGCGTGTGGCCGGCGCAGGCGACACGCGCGCGTGTTCAGACGCACTAGTATGTACCGTTTTATAGCAACGCCGGCCGCCGGTCCACACGCGCAGGCGGCCTGCGCAGGCCGCACGCGCGCTTGCCAAGCTCTTCGGCTGTCTAATCATCGTTACAGAGCGACGCCGGCCGCACGCGCCGGTCAGTACGATCGACAATGAACAACGACTACATAGATACGGGTAATGATGTGCCGTTCCCGGTAAATTACTTGTGTGGGAATATTCAGGAGAATATTCCCTTGAGAACTTAAACAATGGGAAAGTTGTCGAAATCTTCTATTTTTTATATACACTGTGAAATTTACATCGTTTTGTTCCCGCCGTGTAGTGATAGTACCCGTCAAACTGAACATCTTTTCATGAAAAAAAAATTCCTGCGACAAAAAAAATTTTGGTCTCTCCATACAAAGTGAGACTCCCGAGCGACCCATTTTGTATGGAGAGACTAAAAATTTTTTTGTCACTGGATTTTTTTTTCGTGCAAAGTTGTTCAGTTTGACGGGTACTATCACTACACGGCGGGAACAAAACGATGTAAATTTCATGCTGTATTTATATGTCACAATATTAAGTTTTAGGAGACAAATCACAAGTAATATTTGAATACTTACTAACCTTAGAGATTTCGTATATTCCCAATGTTACCGGGAACAATCACCGGAAATTTCCCACATGCCTGGGAATATTCCCAAAACTCCCAAAAAGATTGGAATATTCCGAGGAATATTCCCAGTGTTTTTAGGAATATTCCCAATGTTTCCGGGAATATTCCCGGGCAGATTCTGAAAGTTTTAATTGAATTTTAATAAGAGAAAAAGAAACACAGACGTTAAATTTTGATAGTTTTTATTCATGTGTATACAAATATGCGTTATCAATATTATCAACAATTAAACATCAATAAAATTTTAGTATTAACAATTTTAAGTAGGTATACTAAAATAATTAACAAATCACAGAACGATCAACATGTTATTCATAAGTTATAGGTATAAAACAAAGCAACTTTTTTTTAAATCCGACCACAAAGATCCAGATTATTTGTTTTTAAATATCAATAAAATTTCAGTATTAACAATTTAAATTATACTAAAATAATTAACAAATCACAGAACGATCAACATGTTTTTCATAAGTTATAGGTATAAAGCAAAGCAACTTTTAAAATCCGACCACAAAGATTCAGATTTATTTTTAACAACGAGGTTTGTATGTTTAAATACGTGCACCAAATTACAAATTAAATAACAGTTAACTAAAAAAGGACGCTTTCATTGTTTGATGACCTTGTTGCCACTCAAATAAAGAGATTCGCAAATAAAGTGTTTTTTAAAGAGGAAGCGAGACAGTTGATCCACATCTTACAGTCAGCAATGAACAGGCAAACATCTACTTGGCTGTATGTAACTAACAAAACGACTAATACCTATAGTACTTATCTGTAATAAAATTACAGTTTTCTATAGTACCAAGCTAAGGCGCGAAAAGAAAAAAAGGCAGACATCAAGGGTCATTTATGTGTCTGGGTATTGAATATTTGTCTATCTTTGACACCCATACTCGTAGTACAGGCCTTGCCTAGTTTTGGATCAGATGACCGTGAGTGAAATCTCTCACTTAAATAAAATAAAATTGTCTATATCAAAAATAATCAATTTTGCAAATTAAATCATACTAACCAAACCAGCCAACCAACCAACCAAACTAAATTAAAACACTAGGTAAAGAAAGAATTCAATATATTAAATGTTTCATGTGTAGGGGAATATTCCCGGGAACATTGGAAACTTTTGGTAACTTACCGGGAATATTCCCATAGGGTAAATACTGGGAATGGGAACATTCCCCACGGCACATCTCTAGATACGGGGCGTCTCATCGACGAAGTTCGCCTCAGGAGATGCCTGTGGGATTCGTCAGATGCAAATTATATTGACATAAGATAATTATCACTATCACAGATATTTTAATAATTTGATAGATACTTACTTTTGCGAAGCG